>WSYH01001601.1:32747-65629 GCA_036426205.1 Ascaphus truei | reverse complement strand
CATTGCGCTTTAACTAGGGCGCATACATGCCCCTCCTTTTGAGGCTAAAATATAGTCTAGAGCTATTTTTATTCTGCGGGGTCTAATTTAAACTAAACCTATTCTTGGTTAAGTGAGGAAATGTGTGGCTGTATGATTTAGGATATCCCTGTAAACCTGTCATACAGTAACCCAAACTCCTACATTTGGGAATAAATTCCTGAAACTTATTCTTCCCATAGACTACTTTTAGCACTTGTGTATTGGGTCATTTCTTCTGTTTCTTACTCTACCTGTGAGCAATTAACATAACCGTGTGTTTGACTGATAAAGCATTCTCCCACCAGGATATCATTCTGCAGGGAGATTCTATTAACCTAAGAATCCAAACCAAATAAACAAAGTTAACAAATAATACCTTATACTATTTTGTCATCCTTATGGGACGCCACTTACACAAACATAATGGAGCATACATTGTAAACTGAAAAATAATAAAAACCTGTAAAAATAAAAAGTTCAAAGTTCGTGTGTTGAGGCCTGGACTTTTTGCCTATACCTTTTCCCTGATGATAAGTGGTCGGAGAGTATTGTGTCCATCAAAACACTTATTTGAGCGCGTGTCTTTGTCTTTATTAGTTGTTGTGCCTGGCTGGCACTATTGACGTGCGTGATGTGTATCCATGAGATAAGAAATTTTTACTGCAATGCTGGTGATGAGTAGATATTTAAATGGCCTTTATCTGGGATGAGAGCGTGCTTGCGTAGAAAATGTTTGACCATTAACCCGTCTTGCGTAGGTGCACTTTCAGCTTTAACTGTGCTAGAAAGACCAAAAAATATATTAGTTGCATGCATAATTATTAATTGTTTTATTACCAATAAACATAGTCCTTAATTTCGTTACTTTGAACTACTGATGGTCATAACTATCCCATAAGTGTCTCATAGGGAGAGAATTTATACCGAATAAATTCTTGTATTATATGGTTACTACTATTATTAGCATCCACAATATTAAACAGAGATATTCCTATTAACGCTCCTCAAATTTTAAACTAAGCACAATATGGACTTGACTTTGCTACAATCCAAGTTCCTAAAACTTGGTACCTCGCCTTTGCCAAACCAATTACTTCCAAATCAATTCTATCCTGTCTGCAGGCCATATCCCTAAGACCTGAAAATGCTAGAGTTGCCCAATCTTCAAAAATGGGGACAAAAAACTGTCTCAATAACAAATCAATCTCTCTTCTCCAATACACACTTACTCTCTTCATACCTAACTGCCATCTGCCATTTTTTTTTCTGATGCAAATGTGTCAACCTTTTAGATTAATACTAACACTAAACCTTAAAACTCGCCCCACAATCAAGCATCCCAAAAGCCGTGCACTCATGGCTATGGTCCCACACCCCACAGTCACTCCTGGCTTCACTTCAAACACTCCACTGTAAATATCTGCTAAAAAAAAAGAAATGCCCCTGTATATAATATATACCCCTGTTCACTATGCAATTCAACTTGCAATAATATATCCCCTGTCCTTTAACTCTATTTCCAGACATACCCACCATCCTCTCCATCTCACCCTGCCCCCCCATCCTGTCACCATCTCCCCTGGCCCCCCCCATCCTGTCACCATCTCAACCTGGCCCCTCCATTCTGTCACCCATCTCACCCTGGCCCCCCATCCTCTCACCATCTCACCCTGGCCCCCCATCCTCCCTTCCATTCACCCTGAACCCCCATCTGTCACCATCTGACCCTGGCCCCCCTCCGTCACCATCTCACCCTGGCCCCTGCCTCCTTTGTCACACTCACACCTGCCCGCCCTCCTGTCACCATCTCACCTGGCCCCATCCTGTCACCATCTCACACTGCCCCTCCATCCTGTCACCATCTGACCCTGGCCCCCCATCCTGTCACCATCTCACCCTGGCCCCTCCATCCTGTCACCATCTCACCCTGGCCCTTCCATCCTGTCACCATCTCACCCTGGCTCCCCATCCTGTCACCATCTCACCTGGCCCCTCCATCCTGTCACCATCTCACCCTGGCCCCCCCCCATCCTCTCACCATCTCACCTGGCCCCCCCATCCTCTCACCATCTCACCCTGGCCCCCCATCCTGTCACCATCTCACCCTGCCCCCCCCATCCTCACCATCTCATCCTGCCCCCCCCCATCCTCTCACACACTCACCACTGGCACCCCCATCCCTCACCCCCCCCCCATCTCACCTGGCACCCCTCATCCTTTCACATTCAACCCTGCCCCCCCCTCCTTACACCTCTCACCATCTCACCCTGCCCCCATCCTCTCACCATCTCACCCTGGCCCCCCAAACTGTGTCCTTACCTTATTGCCAGGAAGGACAGTCACACAGACTTCTCTGGGACGTCAGGGTGTGGGCTCCATCCCAGCTGTCCTCTGATTGGCTCTCCGCTCCTCCAATCAGGGACAGGCTGCACACAGACACACACACGAGTGCTCCTGCCCGCCCCCAGTCTCAGTACTACTCTCAGTACTGCCAGCCCTCGCACTTGCGCTGCCCTCCGCCACCGCAAAAATGGTAATACCGGACACATATGTGTCTGGTATTACCTCCAATTTTATACCGGACAGGCAACAGAATTACCGGCCTGTCTGTGTGAAAACCGGACACCTGGCAACCCTAGTGACATATACATACATCAATAGTTTCCAACAATGTTAGAGATGCAGCACACATGTTTAGCACACCTAGTACAGCGCTAAAACACTGCCCTCCACTTAGGGAAAATCCATGTGCCCTCACTGAGCAGTAACAAACAGACTGGGCACACAAACAAACACTGAACATAGGAAAATAAGAAAGGGGGAGAGAAGAAAAGAGGAAATATATTAGTAAAAACAATGGTCTTGCTCCCCGATGACAAGTTCTTTAAGGCAAGGTAGAGTATCGCGGATCGAGCAACTGGACTACAACCTCGACTTCCTCTCCGTCCGGTTGGTGTACCCATATCCGGAAGTATCCGTGGAGGAAAGCGAAGATAATACATTTTCCCCCCATCAGCGTTCCAGGAAGTTTGTCGAGAAAACGAATTTCTTCCTCTGGAATAGTGAAAAAGGAAAAATGGCAGTGTGACAGGGTGAATGAACGTCACCAGTCATATACCTGGCAAACCTATGTTTAGGCTTGCAGTGCAGCCGTGACGAGGTTAAGTTTCAGTTGAGAAGGGCTGCTTAATTAGTCTGACCCCAGCTGCGTAATAAAGGTGTTTTAAAACCCCCAGGCTGTACACACATACAATCTAGCTGGTCAGGAGACAGTACTGAAATACTGAAGAGATTACTGCTATAAGGTCTGTTTTGAAAAGTACATGTGTGATGAACTGTCTGTGTCCTGCATGCTGAAGAGAAGCTGCCTTGTTTTCTATGCTGAAGAGAAGCTATTTTGTTTTTGTCTGCTGAAGAGAATCTATTTTGTTTTTGTATGCTGAAGAGAAGCTATATTGTTTTTGTATGCTGTATATTTTCAAGGCTCAATAAAGAAGCCTTATCAAGAGAACCCGTGTGTGTGGTCGCATATACACAGAAGTGCTGGGATTTTGAGAGGCCCCTGCAGTTGAAGGGCCACACACACACAAAAATGAGAAAAATTGAAGAATTTTTAAAAGAGTTTCTGTGCGAGCAGACCAGACAGCAGGGACTGTTAATGCAGGAGCAGACCAAACAGCAGGGACTGTTAATGCAGGAGCAGGCCGAACTACTATTGCAGCAGCAAACCCAGCTCCTAACCCAGCAGCAGGCAGCACAGTATGAGCGGATGGCCAGGCTGCTGACCCAATTCCAGGGGTCTGCCAGTCCAGAACTTGCGAACAAACCCCCGGTCCTCCTGAGGAAAATGGCTCCGAACGAGGATCCAGAGGCTTTTTTACTGACATTTGAAAGGGTTGCCGAAGCTCAGGGCTGGGCTGCAGATCGCTGGGCAACTGCTTTGGCCCCGCTCCTCATATTAGAAGCCAAGGCCTCATATCAGGGCCTCCCAGAAGATCAGGCAATGGACTACCAACAAGTAAAAGCCGCCATACTGGATCACTTAGGTCTGACCCCAGAGACCTACCGGCAGCAGTTCCGGAATCTGAAGTACACCGCTAAGATGAGACCCCGGGTCCTCGCTCAGTGGTTATTGGACTTGTGTACTCGCTGGATACAACCCGAGGAGCGCACTAAGGAGGCAATTCTTGAGCAAGTGGTGTTGGAACAATTCCTACAGATAATACTCCCTTCCGCACGCTCGTGGGTAAAACGCCATGCTGCTGAAACCCTAGGTTTGGCGGTCCGACTCGTTGAGAACTTCCTTGGGGCCGAGGATCAGGCGAGTGCCCTGGACCCGACGGATCCAACTTCACCAGCACTTGTGGAGACCCAAAGAGGGAGATTGGAACAACGGGGAAACTACGGCCCCTCCATGCGCAACCGCCAAGTGCCACGAAAGGAGCAGTCCTTCCAACAAGGAAGAAGTCAAAACGCCGGGCACCGCCGAGACCTTCATCCTTTTCCTGATGTCGGCTTGTCGCCAAATGAGCGGAACTTCAGAGGACGTCGCCCACAGGACCCACCAGGTGCCTGGTCTCCAGTATCCGGTCCAGCGGAGCGCTATCCACGGCCCCCTCCTGCGAGGGAACCCTCTCCAAGTGCCAGCTAACTAGTCCGAAGGGACAAAAACCAGCCCCTTTGGTTCCTCTACCCTTGGTGTCAGTTCCCTTTGAGAGGATTGGAGTAGACTTGGTAGGACCTCTAGAACCTTCTGTGAAAGGACACAGGTTTATTCTTGTAATAGTTGACTATGCAACAAGATATCCTGAGGCGTTCCCTCTGAGAACAGCAATGGCGAAGCAAGTAGCCAACAAGTTGTTGGAGCTGTTCTCACGGGTTGGACAGACCAAGGTACAAATTTTATGGCTAAACTGATGCAGGATGTCTTAAAATTATTAGAGGTCAAGTCTGTTCGGACATCGGTCTACCATCCACAGACTGACGGATTGGTGGAAAGATTTAACCGAACTCTAAAAGGGATGCTGAGGAAATTTGTAGATTCAAAGAAGAGAGCCTGGGATGAACTTCTCCCTTTTCTGCTGTTTGCAGTTCGGGAAGTTCCCCAGGCCTCCACGGGATTCTCTCCATTTGAACTGCTGTATGGCCGCCAACCCCAGGGTATCCTAGACCTCCTAAAGGAGTCCTGGGAGGAACAGCGGTCCCCTTCTAAGAATACCCTGCAATATGTATTGGACCTAAGGAAGCGCCTAGATGTGGTCGGGAATTTTGCTAGGGAGAATCTTAGATCAGCCCAGGACAGTCAGGAGAGATATTACAATCAAAATGCTCGTATGAGAGTGTTTCACCCAGGAGATCAGGTGATGTTGTTGTTACCCAGTTGTGAGAGCAAACTCCTAGCCACATGGCAGGGCCCATTCGAAGTACTCCGCTGCACGGGTGATGTGGATTACGAGATCGCTCAACCAGGGTCCAGGAAGGGTAAACAAATTTACCATGTGAACTTGCTGAAACCCTGGAAGATGCAGCGGTCTCTATTCATCCACCCGGTGGAGGAGGAAATGGACTTGGGTCCTCAGCCCCCACGGGAGAACATTGTGGGTGACGATAAAATCCTAATGGGTCGACAGTTGTCCTCTGAACAAAAAGGGGACTTGTTAGAAATAATTACACAATTCCATGATGTTTTTTCTGATTTGCCAGGGCAAACTAATTTAGTTTCACATGTGATCGAGACAGCACCTGGGGTAAAAGTACGTTCCCGTATAGGTTGCCTGAAAGTCGTAGGGCCCTGGTAGAGAAGGAGGTACAAGAAATGTTACACTTAGGAGTGATTGAGGAATCATGCAGTGAGTGGTGTAGTCCACTAGTTATGGTCCCTAAACCCGATGGGAAGGTAAGATTTTGTGTGGACCTCCGAAAGGTCAATGCGGTATCCAAGTTTGACGCATAACCGATGCCAAGGGTGGACGAGTTAATTGACGCCCTTGGTAACACGGAATATATATCCACGCGGATAAGAGAAGCTATTTTGTTTTTGTGTGCTGTATATTTTCAAGGCTCAATAAAGAAGCCTTATCAAGAGAACCCGCGTGTGTGGTTGCATGTACCCTGCAACAGGCAGCTACTCCAATTACAGAGATCAACAGTGAAACACTTCTCACATCGAGTCGTAAAACTCGCCTATAGAAAACAGTCTTATCATAACTTGGTCTCCTTAAATACCATTTGGATCGTAAGCTCTTCAGGGCAAAGACGCCTTTCTGTTGCTGGGAATATACATATATATATATTTTTTCAATTAGACATACACAATCTTAATCATCTCCAAGCCCAGAGCCTCAGTATTATATATGTATATATTTGTTTGTGTCACTTGGAGTGGAACAGGGAGAGTAACCTTACATACTGTATACACCAGGCAAAGTATCCCCACCGCTACATCCAGCACAACAAATCTCTTTGTTTCTATGTTTTTTCTTCTTCTCATAAGTATGGGTCATTTAGTTTAATCCTTTAGCCAAAGCAATTGAAGCTGCAACCACATGAAGCTGACCCTATAAGCAGGTCCGACACTGCCAGTGTACTGTGTGTTCTGTATCTCTTCCACTGCACAGAGCAGAGCAAACACAACATTACTTTAAATCAGGGGGCTCAACTCCAGACCTCAAAAAACAGGTCAGGTTTTCAGGATACACCTGCTTCAGCATACGTGGCTCCATCAGTCCCTGCTTCAGCACAGGTGGCTCAATCAGAGGCTCAGTCTCCACCTGTGCTGAAGCTGGGATATTCTGAAAACCTGACCTGTTGGGGGGGGGGGGGGGGTCTTGAGGACTGGAGTTGAGCCCCCCTGTTCTAGCCAATCACGCATGTGATGAGTGACATGTATGTGAAGCCTAAGGGGTTAACATTTAGAAGCGCTATATGCTATGTATGAACTACAGTGCAGGTAAATCTGGTTAAAAAAACAGAAGTGCCCTAGTAAATATAATTTAAAAAAAATCTAATATATTTATGAATGTATATGTATATATACTCTCCCCCCTCCATATTAAGTCTGAAACACTGCTTAGGGAGAACGAACGCCCTATTGTTAACTAATTCCCTGCTGGAGGAGCCATAAATACTTTAAAAAGCCCTGAAACCATGAAGCATTTGAACACTTTCACTGCTGCTTTTGAGGAAAAGATTTGGGACTGCACAGGCACCCTTACACAGGAACCCTGGGGCGTCATTATTAACCCCCTCCCAGCCATCCCATATAGCCGCCGCGCTACCTACTCGCCCCTATAAAGTAGCTGAGTGTAGCCAGCCTGAATGTATGCCACGGAAACGCCACGCTTCAGCTGCAGCCGTCCCCGCCACGTCACATCTCGCAGGTCTAATCTCTCTCTCCCAGATGTCGGCCATTGTCTCCTCTCGCCACGGAGATCTGAATCCCTAGGTGACGTCCGCTGGTGACAGGCGCATTGTCTGAGCTGTATCTCCGAGACTCAGCGTGCCTGCCTCTGATAGTGCTGCGCATACAGGGGAGGGGGGGTCTGTTCGTGTCCAGTGAGCTTTGCGCTGTTTAGGAGGACGCTCTCGCACCCGTCACTTCCCCGTGTATTCTCGCAGATTAAAGACAGTTTCAGAGCCATACAGAAAGGGCCTTAAGCTTCATAACCGTAACCCCCCGGGGCTCACGTACGGTACAAGGACATTTGGTCTCGGCCGTCTTACCGCGACCAATTCGCTGCCGGAGTTTAGCCACCACTCACCTTGCAGCAGGGACATCTCGCCGCCGGACTTTTTACCACCAAGGAAACCCCCCTAACCTTACCGTAAACACTCCTAATCATAAACCCTAATACTATTGCTACCTTACACTAAACACCTTAGCCCCTTACCCTAAACCTAAAGCCCTACCCTAAACCCCTAACCTAAACATCTACCCTAAACCCCTAACCTAAACATCTACCCTAAACCCCTTACCCTAAACCCCTTACACTAAACACCTTAGCCCCTTACCCTAAACCTAAAGCTCTACCCTAAACCCCTAACCTAAACATCTACCCTAAACCCCTTACCCTAAACCCCTAACCTAAACATCTACCCTAAACCCCTTACCCTAAACCCCTTACCCTAAACCCCTTACTCTAATCTCATTCCCAAAAAACCTTAACCCTTTACCCTAATCCCGTACCCTAATTCCTTAACCTAAAAACCAAAACCTTACCCTAAAACCCCTATCCTTAACCCCCACCCTCACCCCTTCGGTTAATTTACCTTATGTTAGGATGTGCTCACCACAAACGAGACGGGACCGCGGTGCTGAGGTGGGATAGGAAATAACGCCACCCACAGCCACGAGGGCACGTCTTGATTGAAGAGTGGTCTGGGATTCCGGATCGGGGTAGGAGAGGTATGGTAGGTAGAGGGGCCGTTAGCCAAGTCCGGGGTAAGAGAGAGGGACGTTGTAGTTTACCGTAAGCCAGGATCGGGATGCCAGAGGTGCGGAGAGTCGTGTAGCTGTAAGCCGAGTTCGGGATGCCAGAGGTACAGGTAGACGTAGCGGAAGCCGGTTCAGTTCACGAGGAAGTCTGCGGAATAGACTAAGGAGGCAGAGAATGGTGAGAACAACTGGTTCTATGCTCAGCCAACGAGTCAGTGACTCTGCAGGGTATATATAGGAGAGAGGAACCAATAGCAGCGCAGCAAGGTAGGGGTGTGTGGAAAGGCCAGGTTACAGCAGGTATAGGTCCAGAAGGAGTCCCAGGGGAGGAGCCATAAAGCCCAGCAGCCTGGCTGAGTTTGGTGGTAGCCATCAAAAGAGGCGCTGTGCCTTTAAGAGGCGGGAGCGCCTCCGTGTGGCCGCGCCTCCGTGAGGCAGTACCATCGGCTGCGTGCGCGGACCCACGCCCTGCTCTGAGAGTAGAAGAGGAAGGAAGATGTGCGCGCGCGCGCATAGAGGGAAAAGCTGACGGCGGCTTGCCTCCGGAGTCCACGTGTGCCGCGGGAGACCCAAATGGAGCTGCAGGTAAGTGAGGAGCACGCCGAGAGCGGCGTGGCTCCAGAATCCTCACACCTTATTGGCGAAACGGCCGAGAGGTTGAGTGTCCAGCGGCAGCGGTGAAGGACACCCTCTGAGGCCGAACGCCAGCACAGACTTGGTCAAGGCGAGATGGCCTTGACCCAATGTCAGATCCCGGTCATGTCTGGGTAATGCAGGGAGACACCCCGACCCCATGTCTGATCCGCTGCTCTCACGTCTGGTAATGCAGGGGAGACACCGCGACCAATGTCTGATCCCGCTCACTGTCTGGGTAATGCAGGAGACCTGCGACCCGATGTCTGATCCCGCTCACGTCTGGGTAATGCAGGGAACGCGACCGCATGTCTGATCCCGCTCACGTCTGGGTAATGCAGGGAGACACGCGACCCGATGTCTGATCCCGCTCACTCGGGTAATGCGGGAGACACCCTGACCCGATGTCTGATCCCGCTCACGTCTGGGTAATGCAGGAGACACCCTGCCGATGTCTGATCCCGCTCACGTCTGTATATGCATGGAGACAACCCCGACCCATGTTTGATCCCGGCTCACGTCTCGGGTAATGCAGGGAGACACCCCACCCGATGTCTGATTCCCGCTCACGTCTGGGTAATGCAGGGAGACACCCGACCCGATGTCTTGATCCCGCTCACGTCTGGGTATGCAGGGAGCAACAAGCCCACCTCCGACCCGATTGTCTGACCCCCCACGCCCCCTCACGTCTGGGTAATGCAGGGAGACACCGCGACCCGGTGTGTGATCCCGCTCACGTCTGGGTAATGCAGGAAGACACCCCGACCCGATTTCTGATCCCGCTCACGTCTGGGTAATGCAGGGAGACCTGCGACCCGATGTCTGATCCCGCTCACGTCTGGGTAATGCAGGGAGACACCCTGACCCGATGTCTGATCCCGCTCACGTCTGGGTAATGCAGGGAGACACCCCGACCCGATGTCTGATCCCGCTCACAACTGGTAATATGCAGGAGAACCCCGACCCGATGTCTGATCCCGCTCACGTCTGGGTAATGCAGGGAGACACCCAGCGACCCGATGTTGAATCCCGTCATGTCTGGGTAATGCAGGGAGACACCCCCAACCCAATGTCTGATCCCGCTCACGCGTCTGGTAATGCAGGGAGACACCGCGACCCGATGTCTGATCCCGCTCACGTCTGGGTAATGCAGGGAGACACCCCGACCCCGATGTCTGATCCCACTCACGTCTGGGTAATGCAGGGAGACACCTCGACCCGATGTCTGATCCCGCTCACGTCTGGGTAATGCAGGGAGACACTGCGACCCGATGTCTGATCCCGCTCACGTCTGGGTAATGCAGGGAGACACCCCGACCCGATGTCTGATCCCACTCACGTCTGGGTAATGCAGAGAGACACCCGACCCGATGTCTGATCCCGCTCGACCACTTCTGGGTATGCTGGAGACAACTTGCTAACCCGATTGTCTATCCCGCTCCCGTCGGTAATGCATGGAGACACCGGCGACCCTTGTCTGATCCCGCTCACGTCTGGGTAGATGCAGGGGAGACCAACCGCGACCCGATGTCTGATCCGCTCCACGTCTGGTAATGCAGGGAGACAACCGCGACCCATGTCTTGATCCCGCTCACGTCTGGGTAATGCAGGGAGACACGCGACGCCGATGTCTGATCCCGCTCACGTCGGGTAATGCAGGGAGACAACCACCGCCCCATGTCTGATCCGCACTCACGTCTGGTGAGCCAGGGAGACACGCGACCCGATGTCTGATCCCGCTCACGTCTGGGTAATGCAGGGAGACACCCCGACCCGATGTCTGATCCCACTCACGTCTGGGTAATGCAGGGAGAACACCCGCGACCCGAGTCTGATCCCGCTCACGTCTGGGTAATGCGGGAGACACACCGCGACCCGATGTCTGATCCCGCTCACGTCTGGGTAATGCAGGGAGACACCCCGACCGATGTCTGATCCTCCGCCTCACGTCTGGGTAATGCAGGAGACAACCCGCGAACCCGATGTCTGATCCCGCTCACGTCTGGGTAATTGCAGGGAGACACCCGCGACCCCGATGTCTATCCCGCTCACGTCTGGGTAATGCAGGGAGACCACCGCCGACCCGATGTCTGTCCCATCACAGTCTGGGAATGCAGGGAGCACACCCGACCCGATGTCTGATCCCTCACACGTCTGGGTAATGCAGAGAGACACACCACGGACCCGATGTCTGATCCGCTCACGTCTGGGTAGCTAGCAGGGGATACACGCGAACCCCGATGTCTGATCCGCTCACGTCTGGGTAATGCAGGGAGACAACCCAACACCCGATGTCTGATCTCGGCTCAACTTCTGGGTAATGCAGGGAGACACCCCCGACCCGTGTCTAATCCCCTCACGTCTGGTAATCGGAGACAAACCCCGACCCGATGTTGATCCCGCTCACTGTCTGGGTAATGCAGAGAACACCCACGACCGCGAGTCTGATCCCCGCTCACGTCTGGTAATGCAGGAGACACCCGACCCGATGTCTGATCCCATCACGCAGGTCTGGGTTAATGCAGGGAGACACCCACCACCCGATGTCTGATCCCCTCACGTCTGGGTAATGCAGGGAGACAACCCGGACCCGATGTCTGATCCCGCTCACGTCCTGGTATATGCAGGAGACAACCCCGACCCGTGTCTGATCCCGCTCACGTCTGGGTAATGCAGGGAGACACCGCGACCCGATGTCTGATCCCGGTCACGTCTGGGTAATGCAGGGAGACACCCCACCCGATGTCTGATCCCGCTCACGTCTGGTAATGCAGGGAGACAAGCCCGCGACCCGTGTGTTATCCCCTCACGTCTGGGTAATGCAGGAACACCCCCGACCCGATTGTCTGATCCCTCTCACGTCTGGGTAATGCAGGGAACCGCCGACCCGATGTCGGATCCCGCTCACGTCTGGGTAATGCAGGGAGACACCGACCCGATGTCTGACCCGCTCACGTCTGGGTAAGGCAGGGAGACACCCCCGACTCGATGTCTGATCCCGCGCCACCTGGGTAATGCAGGAAATACACCGCCCCGGACCCGATGTCTGATCCCGCTCACGTCTGGGTTAATGCGGGGAGTACACCGACCCATGTTCTGATCCCGTCATGTCTGGGTAATGCAGGGAGACACCCACCCAATGTCTGATCCCGCTCACGTCTGGGTATGCAGTGATACACCACTGACACCGATGTCTGATCCCGCTCACGTCTGGGTAATGCAGGGGACAAAACCCCCGACCCGATGTCTGATCCCACTCACTGTCTGGGTAATCAGGGAGACACTGCGACCCGATGTCCTGATCCCGCCACGTGCTGGTTAATGCAGGGAGACACTGCGACCCGATGTCTGATCCCGCTCACGTCTGGGTAATGCAGGAGACAAACCCCGACCCATGTCTGATCCCTCACGTCTGGGTAAGGCGGAGACACCCGACCCGATGTCTGATCCGCTCACGTCTGGTATGCAGGGAGACACTGCGACCCGATGTCTGATCCCCGTCACGGTCTGGGTAATGCAGGGAGACAACCGCACCCTATGTCTGATCCCGCTCACGTCTGGGTAATGCAGGGAGACACCCCGACCCGATGTCTGATCCCGCTCACGTCTGGGTAATGCAGGGAGACACCGCGACCCGATGTCTGATCTCGCTCACGTCTGGGTAATGCAGGGAGACACGCGACCCGATGTCTGTCTGATCCCGCTCACGTCTGGGTAATGCAGGAGACACCCCGACCCGATGTCTTATCCCTCACGTCCTGGTAATGCAGGGAGACACCCGACCCGATTTCTGATCGCTCGCTCAGTCTGGGTAATGCAGGAGACACCCCACCCGATGTCTGATCCCACTCACGTCTGGGTATGCGGGAGACACCACGCGACCCGATGTCTGATCCTCGCTCACGTCTGGGTAATGCAGGAGACACACCGCGACCGCATGCTGATCCGCTCTCACGTCTGGGTAATGCAGGAGACAGCGACCCCGACCCGATGTCTGATCCCGCTCACGTCTGGGTAATGGCAGGGGAGACACCCGACCCTGATTCTGATCCCGCTCACGTCTGGGTAATGCGGGAGCACCGCACCCACCGATGTCTGTATCTCCTCACCGGTCTGGGTAATGCAGGGAGAACCCACGACCCGATTTCTGATCCCGCTCACGGTCTGGTAATGCAGGGAGACACCCCGACCCGATGTCTGATCGCCACTCACTGTCTGGGTAATGCAGAGAGACAACCACACCGCACCTATGTCTGATCCCGCTCACTTCTGGGTAATGCAGGGAGAACACCGCGACCCGATGTCTGTATCCCGCTCCGTCTGGGTAATGCAGGGAGACACCGCGACCCGATGTCTGATCCCGCTCACGTCTGGTATATCAGGAGACACCCCTACCATTCTGATCCGCTCCGTCTGGGTAATGCAGGGAGACACCCCGACCCGATGTCTGATCCCCTCACGTCTGGGTAATGCAGGAGACACCCGACCCGATGTCTGATCCCGCTCACTTCTGGGTAATGCAGGAGACACCACGACCCCGATGTCTTATCCCACTCGTCTGGTAATGCAGAGACACCACGACCCGTGTCTGATCCCACTCACGTCTGGGTATGCAGGAGACACCCCGACCCCGATGTCTGATCCCGACTCACGTCTGGGTAATGCAGGGAGACAACCCACACCTACCCGATGTCTGATCCCGCTCAGTCGACACTAAGTTCTTGTGTTGTGAAGAATTTGAGGAGCAAGATGGGGGCGGTAAAAAGAAAAAATAAAGAAAAGAAAAGCAGGGGTCAGAAAGATTCAGTCTCCTCGCTGTCGAACAAGGGGCATGCGTAGCGAGTGATGGGCGGAGAACGGCAAATGCACAGAGGGAGGATGAGGCTAAGTCGGGTATACGGGACAGAAGCGCTGGAATTTATAAAAGGCTGTGCGCAGAGTGCTACAGCGAATCAATAGGCTATGTATTAGTGGAAGTTAAAAAGTGATCAAAGAACAAAGTTGGTGCACGGAGGAGTGAGCCCGAAGCCATGGAGAGAAGTTGACCGCCGCTAGAACCCCCACGACTTCCGATTTCTGCTCCCCCCCGCTCCGCTGGGTAATGCAGGGAGACAAAAACCCCGACCGATGTCTGATGCCCACTCTCTTCAGCGTCTGTGTAATGCAGGGAGAAACACCGTGCTACCTGAGTGGGGGTCTGATCCCGCTCACCGTCTGGGTAATTTCAGGGAAGACACCCCACCCATGTCTGATCCCGCTGCACTTCGGGGTAATAGCATAGGGAGACACCCCGACCGATGTCTGTATCCCGCTCTCACGTCTGGGTAAGTGTCCAAGGGAGACACCCGACGTCGATGTCCTGATCCACTCACGTCTGGGTAATGCGCAGAGAGGACAAGCGTCACGACCCGAGTGTCTGATCGCGCCTCACGTCGGGTATGCAGGAGAACACCCGACTCCATTTTGCCTACCAAATATTGTATAATGTTTAAAAATCATTTGTGACGGGGAAAGGTCACCTGCCATGATACAGAGGTGTTGTGTCCGGTTGTTATGGGCTGAGAAAAACACACCCCCACAAAGCCACAAAGCACCCACACACAAGATTACCCCCCCCACAAGCGCCCACACACACAACCAACAAAACCAACTAACAACACAAAAAAAAACGGTCCATCGTATACGCAGTCGATAAACATAATTAGATAGAGAACAATGTAGCAACCGGTGAATGTAAAAAAATATGGGGTGAAAGATCTTGAGAAGGGAGTAGCGGAGGTACAAGAACTAAGGTGAAGGTTATCATATGTTTCCGGTCGCTTTATTGACTGAACCATAGTTGTGGTTTAGAGTGTCCGCGCTGGCCCAGTATTGTACATGAAATGTCATGGAGATTGGCACCGATAACCCATCGGGAGAACCCAAGCGCGTAGCGTCTCAGCCTTCAGATGCTACAGTACTCCTCTCCGCCCCCCTGCCCACCCCCCCCCCCCCCCTCCCCTTATTTACTCTCCTCCCCTCCCCCCCCCTCCTCCTCCTTTTTTTGTTTTTAACCTTTCCAGAGTGCTAATCCAGTGGATAGTCCAGGACTATGAGTTTTAAGGGGGTTTGTCGGAAATAAAAAGTAGCCACATTGTTGTCTAGTAGAACGGGCTCCATAGTTTGCTTGTCACCCCACCAAAAATGTCTCCGTGATATCAAGTGGGGGAGCATTATTCCCGTGGACATATAGGTGTAATTGGGCGGCAGAGAGATAGAGTGAGGTGAGGGCACGGAGAGGGGGATCTGGGAAAAATAACGAAAAAGAAAAGCAAAGAAGACAAGCGTCCGCTAAAAGGAGGACAGCGTGAGGGTATAATAGTGGAAGCTAAGGAGGACTGAGGTGTAGATGATATGTAGACGGCACGGACGAGAGGAGGTGCGACAACAGGGAATAGGAAACGTGACGGACGGTGAGGAGGTCAAGAGATTAGATGGGGGGGGAGAAGCAGGAGGCGGAGAAGTGAGTGCGGAGGAACGGGCGGAGAGAAGTCCTTGAGCACGTTGATTAAAGTACTGTACGTAATGTCAGAAGAGTTGGAAAATGGGTAGGGGCGCTTGTTGAAATGCCAAAAAGGAGAGGTGGCGTAACAAGTTAGGGTTAGTTAGACAGTAAGAAGAAACTCGTGTTGAGGCGGGGCGAGCCGGGAACGGAGGTGGGCAAAGGTAGGCAGGCAAAGGGAGGTAGTGGAAAGTGCGGAATGACGGTAGTTCGGGTCAGCCGGGAGGGGTAAGGAAGTGTAGTGGGAGGGAGGAGGTCTCCGGGGAGAGCGGGCTGGATCGAGGGGGCAAGTAAGAGCTCGGGGGGGTCGGATGGTCTCTGGTCAAATCTCTCCCTTGAAAAGCAGTTACGGTGACTCAACAATCCAACACCGCCAAGTTTCCCTGCTTCAGAGCACGACAGAAAGGGTAAAAGGGGGCATAGGGATGTGAGTTTCCCTGACACAGTCCAAAGGTCCCCTGGGTTAATGGGGGATACTCATTTTAATTGCCAGTAGAAACAGTGAATGAGCTGAAGAGGAAAGGTAACGGAGGAGTCTTAGTGACTAGCCTGGAGGGCTGGGAGAGAGATCAGAAAGAGGTAATAGGGGGTAATTCGAGTAAAAAGAAATGGATGGGGCAAGGAGATTGGTGGAGGGAAAGGGATAAGGGTTAGGAGCGGAGACACTAGTTTAAGACAAACGGATATGAAGATATTGCAGTGGGACAATCGGTTAGAGTATGGGCGTATAAGGGGGGCAATGGTAATAGAGAGCAAGGGAGGTAATTAAGGAGCCATTCTGGAACAAAAGAACAGGACAAGGGGGGGGGTCACAGGGTGGCAGACTGGCAGGGGTGAAAGAGAAGAGTGGAGATGGGGACCCGAGACTCGATATACAGTGAGAGAGGGTTTATAACAGGGGCGGAGAATAGGTAGAGAGGAAAGCGGGACATGGAACGAGGATGGTAAAGAGAATAAGTAGCAAGAAAAAGAGGGGTCTGTGAAGGCCGATGAGAGGGGCGGGAAATAAGGAAAACTAGGAAACGAAATACTGCATTAAGAGTGACCTGTCTCCAATCTTGTAGTATAAAGGATAAAGGCGGAGACACAAAAAGGACACGGAAAAACGAACATAAGTTATGAAAAAAAGGACCAAGTCAAAGAAGAACAAAGAACTGGGACGTGCTAGGGATGTGAACAAGAACATAGGCAAGATTCGAAGTGAGGGCGTGACCCACCACGGCCATAAGTTCCCTGCTTCAGAGCACAATCCAGAAAGGTAAAAAGTGGTATAGCCCTTGTTTATGTTTGGGCTATTATTTCGGTCCTTCTGTGCAATGAATAATCCTGGGAGGGGGGGCATTTTTGCCAGGAGTTAAGATGGGTTTTCTCCCTGACTCACTGTATTTCCGTTGTTTAGGAGGGATACAAAGGACATATGGGGTACATAAGCAGGAAAGAAATATGGGAGAAGATGTAGGGGATGACAGTGGTAGGAGGGCGAGATGGAAAAGGAGGAATAATGGGAGCAACAGAGCAGGGGTGGCAGCAGGTGTGGACAGGATGGCGTATAAATGAAGAGAGTATTAAAAGGGCCTCTCCTTTTCTTTCTACAAAATAAAGAAGACTAAAGGATAAAGGGGGAAGTGGTGCGAAGAGAGAGTGCGGTGGACCGGCAGCAAACTGAAAAAAGTGGCGTTGGTGAGCCGTTAAAGGAAACAAATATAGGATTAGGGAAGGCGAACAAGAGCCAACAAGGATCGAAGATAAAAATAAGAAGTAAAGAAAAGGAAGCGCGGAGTGAGGAAGATTGCTAGACATTCGAGTCGGAGGAATAGGGGGTACGCTAAGGCATCGGAATTTCCGCAATTTTTATAGCACTTGGCACGGTGTGTAAAGAAGAGGCGAGCTGCGGATCTAGTCGTACCCTTTCGAGGTTGGGGGAGGCGGTGTTAGACTGCGATAGTGGGCCGTGAAAAGAAAGAAAGAATAGGGAAAAAGCGAAGCTTGTGGACGGTGAGCGGGGGTTCGGGTGGAGAGAAGATATGCATAGATACAGTGATTCATGCGGATCTCTGTCGGGGTGATCCATGTCATCTCGTTGGGTAAGTGACGAGATGAGTGGAAGTGGAAGCAGAATGGGAGCCAGAGATCTAGTAGGTGTCATGCCGCGTGACAATTAATCAAGATGGATAAGATCTTTGAGTATTCGAGAAAGACAATCAGGATGAGGGAAAATCCCTAAAGGGTAAGTCTTGAGCGGGTAAATCAGAAAATGTAATAGATGAGTGAATACTATAGGTATAGGAGCTGAGAGAGAAACGGTGAGGGGATAGCGGGCCACGGGTAGGATACGAGGATCGGAAAGGGGATACGGTACTTGCTGCAGGGAAGAATAGAACGGGAGGGAGCGTAAAGGCCCCCCTGCCACCTGGAGTGGGAAGGTCGAGAGGAGCTCAGTCCCAAACCCAGTTTTGTGCAGGGCTCTGCCAATCTGTGGCCCCGCCTATTCAGGGGGTGAGGATGGTAGACTGTCGGCAGCTCACTACTCTGATACGGGGTAGTGGAAGAGCTAGGCCTGCTTCAGGGCCCTGACCTGGGGGCTAAAGGGATAGCCAAGCTTTTGAAAAAGTAGGGACAGAGGACAGACATGAATAAAGACAGCAAGCAACGAGGAATTGTTGAAGGGATAGGCGGAAAGAGGGTGGATGGATGGACGTAAAAAGAGTGGGGGGGAAGGGTAGGTAGGAAGGTCAGAGAGACTGTAGGGCAAGCTGAGGCTAGGTGGGGGTCTTATGATTACTAAATGGAGCTAGATAAAGATCGGGTTTTTCCTCCTGAAGAAGAGCTCTAGTGGTTACTGTGTTTTTCCTGTGTTCCTGTAGCTGCCTGTGTAGCTGTTTGCCGCCTGTGCGTTTTGGGCTAATAAGTGTCCGCAGATTTATAAAGTAAGCGTGTGGGCGGGTAAGCTCTCATCCCTTAGTGGGTGTCTTTCTCAGGGATTCAGCCCATATCCTGTGGCTGCAATAATGGAGGTGCGAAAGGTGAGTACTTACTGGGTATGTTCCCAGAAGCCTGTCCTGACCTTCCCCATAATAACCATCAGTGGGGAGACCTCAGGAGTCCTGTAGAGCGCAGCAGAGTGCACACCATTAGATGCCTTGTAACCAGAGGTATGCATTTCCCCTAGGAGACCCTATCTGCTATTGGGGGTGGGGGTGGGGGAAACCCTTACAGGGGCTAGGGTTGTAGGTGTCCTGACCAGTCAAGGGTCCCTATATCAGGTTGGGGATTCCCTAGTTAATTCCCAGATCATCCTGAAACCTAGTACAGGGTTCAGGGGTTCTGCCAATTTTATATAAGACTGAGGGTTTGTTTAAAGTCTAAAGCCAGGTTTTTGCAGAGTGTGAGGCATATGGCTAGTGGGTACTAAAAAGTTACCAGTTTCTATTTCTCATCCCCCATCAACCATCAAAGACTTTAGGACTTTTTAGCTGCAATAAAAGTGTAAGGTTTATACGTTATTAAAGTAAGGTTCAAGGGTGGTATACTGTATGAATAAGAATCCCAGTGCTAAGCATAATTTCATCGAGGCCTAATGTTCTGTACCTCCTTTTTTCGCTTCAAAGAGAATCAGGAAGGAGTGGCCAGACCATTTTGGTAGCAAGGAGGGGCAGGGAAAAGGCTCCAACAGCAATATGGATTCTAGTAGACTCTGCAGAGCCTTCCCTGAGATAGCCATGCCCGCTTCTCTGAACATTGATCAGCAAGTAGTCACGACTCTGATAGTCTGCTGAGTAATTTTTCTCGGGGTCCTTTTTAATTGGGGGGCCATAGTAATTGGGAATGAAAGCACGCAGAGGTATTATAAACCCTTACCGCAGCTCAGTGTTCAGTTTTTTCTTTCCTAAGTTCTCTAAAGGTTTCTAAATTCTAAGCACAATGAATTTCAGCCCTTTGGAGAGGAGGGGGAGCGTGGGCGTTGGAACTGCAAAGATAATTGGGATATGGTCAGAGGAGGGAATGGTGAGACATATGGTGAGTAGGTAGGAGGGGCAGAGGAGTGTATAGTCTTAAAAGTGAGAAAGATTGAGTGTGTGATACAGAAGTTTATTGGAAGCTGTCTAAGGAGAGGGATGCAGCAGGTAGAGACGCTGAGACAGGTTTAGGTAGAGAGTAAAAGTGTTCTGGCAGCAGCTTTTAGAATGGGTTGCTGGTAAAGGGTATAGATTGTAGTGAATCTACCCTTTCCAATCTCTAACCTTCCACGTAGATTGTAGGGAGACAGGTGAATAGCCATGAAGGGCCCGGCCAGCAGTAGGTTTACAATAAGTCAATATGGGAGTAGAATGAGGGCCTAGAAGTCTAGTTTTAGGCAGTAAGAGGACGAGAGAAAGGGCTTATCTTTGCAATTTGGAGAGTAAAAACAACAGTTTTAGCTACATTGTGAATGTGATAGGAGACTGTGAGAAGAGGAGTCGAGTGTGCCCCCCAGGCAGCGTGGCTGGGGATAATGATATAGGTTAGTGTCTCCAATAGTAATGTACAGGGGGGTCAGTATGACCAGGCTTGGGAGGGAAAGTATGAAGGAGCTTCCAATCTTAACATGTTATGTTTGAGTCGCTGAGGGTGTCCAGGATACAAAGCGGAGAAGACTAGAGACTTTGTCTGTACAGCAGGTGGTAACAGGTCAGGGTTTCAAAAGATATATATATATATATATATATCTATATGTTTATATATATATATGTTATATATACTGTTCTGAGTATAGAGGAGCTATATGGAGAGCTATATGGGGTACTAGGAGGAGTTATGGGAACATTATATGCGTAATAGGAGAGTTATAGGGAGAGGTTATGGGAGTAAAGAACTGAGTAAGGAGGTAGCGGTTTACATTTAACCATGGGGTAATAGGAGGAGTTATTGGGAACAGGTTAGAATTGTTGTAATATTAGGTGTTAACGGGTAGCGATATAATTGAGTAATAGCGAGGCATTAGAGGGTGGGGGTTCGTATGGAGCCAATAGGAGTAGTTAATAGGGGGGCATGATAGCGGTGCAATAGGTGAGGAGTTATAGGGAGCGGTTATATGGGGTAATAGGAGGAGTTATGGGGAGCGGTTATATAGGGTAATAGGAGGAGTTATAGGGAGAGGTTTTTTGAAGCAATACAATGTGTGCGTTGCATTGCTGCCCACCTAGGGGTCAGTTCTGATCCAATTATTAAAATAAATATTTTCACTTTCATACAGTAGCCTCCTTCGCTTTTTTGGCAGTGCTCTGCCTTTTTTACCTCCCTTATATGCAGCAATAGGAGGAGTTATAGAGAGGATTATATGGGGTAATAGGAGGAGTTATAGAGAGGATTATATGGGGTAATAGGAGGAGTTATAGAGAGGATTATATGGGGCAATAGGAGGAGTTATAGGGAGCGGTTATATGGGGTATTAGGAGGAGTTATAGGGAGAGGTTATATGGGGTAATAGGAGGAGTTATAGGGAGAGGTTATATGGGGTAATAGGAGGAGTTATAGGGAGATGTTATAGGGAGCTGTTATATGGGGTAATAGGAGGAACTCTTTGTTATTGAAAAAAAAATTCCAACATTACATTTCATAGAAAAACATTTCAAACAAAAACTGCACATTATGTACAAACTTATATTATATCAATATTAACTTAGCATTTGTGCCAACCTTTCTCCTCAACAGCAACTTCACATTCCTTTAATACACATTTTATTGAAACTAAATAAAAGCCTTAACTATAGCATTAATAGCTGCTACCTTTAAAGGACTAATTAATGAACAAACATTTTAAGCCCCCCCCCCCCCCCCCCCAAAACACACTGTATTATTTTTTCTTTTTCCCCACATTATCCCCCAATGACCCAAACCTCTTAATGGTCACTGAAGGTGGGATCATGTCCGAGTCTGTCTCTCTGCAAACATCCATAGTATGTTCCTCTTCTGATAAGGAAAGTTCCTCTACATCGTCGGAGTCCTCAGCTCTTGACCCCCAATCCTTTCTGAGAGCGGAAAAACGGTTCTTTATAGTTACCTGAGGAACTTTACCAGCGGGACCTGCAGGACGTCGAAGAGTCCCTCCAAGTTTTTTTTACCATGCTCTTCTTCCTTTTCTTTTTTCCTGTGCCCAAAGCTGCTCACTTTCTTTTTCTTTTTTATTATTTTCCCTCACTTGGGTTTCCATCAAAGTAGGATCATCTGATTCCCCAGATTGTTCCCCTGCTGGGAGTAGATTTGAGGAGGTTCCCTCTAAGGGGTCTTCTGACATTTCCTGGGCCCCGTTTACACTCTCAATAATTGTTTCTTCTGTAAGTGTATCTGGGCAAACTGCATCCACAGGCAGTCCAGGACAAGCTCCGTCCCCAGGAGGATCTAAGCAAGCGCCATCCCTAGGCTGAACTGGACCAACCCCGTCTGCAGGCGGATCCGGACATATTCTGACTGCAACTTTCAGGGCCCGGTCGTAAAGTGCTTCATTGTCTTCGAAGTCCACTTCCTGCTCCCATACTTTTGAAATATTATGCCAGGCTTCTGCGCAATTCGTATATGAATGTCCAAATTTATCACATAAATTACATCTGATCTTTGTACAACTTGCCCTCTCGTGACCCAAGGACTGGCACAATTTGCATTTTAGAACATCACAAGACATGCTTAAATGTCTGGCTGAACCACATCTATGGCACAAGGTTGGCTGACCATAGTAAAAACAATTTCCTTTTTCTCTTCCTATGAAAAAGGAGTTGGGCAAATGCTTTGTAACATTGCCATGTCGCCAAAGTCTGACTTGCACTTTCCAACCTCCAATCCAAATATCTTCTTCATCCATAATTCTTGTAGGTGGAGCCAGTACTTCCCATTGTCTACCAAGCCATATCAGAATTTCTGATATTGGGACTGATTCGTGTCTGAAGAGAATTGTTACCGACTTTGTTTCCGGTTTGGACACAGGAATAGCAGCAAAGGACTTCCATAATTCTGAATTTTTAAGACTCTCATATTTTGTCCAGAAAGTGCCTGAGGTCTCTTAAAGCTGACATCGTATTCGCATGAACCTGGAACATGGATAAGTGCATAAATGTCATCTGCTCTGAAGCCCAAGGATTCGTTCAATAGATGTTTTCCTACAAAAATCCTGTCAGGCTTCATCTCCTCACTGCCTTTATACCTCAACTTTACCACATTCCTCCTTTTTAAAGCTTGTGCATTTCTGGTCACAGCGCTCACAAAGGATCTCCCACTCCAGGCTGAAGGGGGTGCTGTGTGAACTGGGGTTACCTTAATGCCATTACTTTGCTTTACCCCATCTTCTGATTGGGCCACTCTATTATCAGGAACTGTTTGGATAGGAGCAGCACTTTCAGTCTCTACAGTCTACCACCTTAATTTCACTCCCAGGCACTACAGGGTTAATGCTGTCTTCATTGCTGCTAATTACCACCTGCTGTTCTCCTCTCTCAGAGTTCTGAATCCCAGGACCTGCTAATAAGTAGGGGGTGGTTCTGTAAGTCCAGGTGAGCATGGGTTCTCTGGCTCACTGCTCTCAGGTACAAACTCCATTTCCAGCTGATCTCCTGTCAGTGTGTCTAGGTTCTTGCTTTGCTGCTCTCCAGATTTCTTTGTAATTTCCTTAACTTCTCCCAGCGTGGGAGTCTGAGATAACCCAACATCACAGGTGTCTGCTGCTTTCTTTGCTTGTAATGGTCTTTTAATCAGATCTTCTGCTGCTTCTGCTATTAACCCCTTGGATGCAGGAAGGTCTGGAACAGATCCTTGCTCACAGTCTGATACACCCTGAGGTGAGTCCCCTTCCCTGAAGTCTTTGGACCCTATTACAGGGCTGTTACCTTCTCCTGTACCCTTTGGGGTTTTGTTGGCAATTGGTGGAATTAAACTGTCAGGATCTGAATCAGAATTTTCCTGGGATAAGTTATCTTGTTTTATCTATAGACACTGCAGACTTGTTCTGGGATCTAGTTTCTCTCCCACTTCTTTTAGGCGTCACCAAACTTATCTTTTCTTGAGAGCATTTAATGGGGTTTTGGCTTCCGTTTCCACAATATGAATCTGCTCCTTGTTCTGCACCCTGCTCAGCATTTTGCTCTGCGCCCCGCTCTGCACCCTGCTCAGCACCCTGTTCAGCACTGTGGGTTAGCATTTCAATCGTTTTTAAAAGGGAACGTTTCTGTTTGACTGGAACCCCTGCTATTTTAGCATTCTCAACCTCCAACCGGGTTAATTCAACATGCAGATGATTTATTTGCTTCTTGCGCACGTCTATCTCACGACCACGACATCTCTTTAATTTAATATTTTCTATTTCCAATTCTTCTACCTTCCTGTTATACTTCTTCAATAAATCTTGTTTCTCTTTTCTTAAGCAGATTCTGTTCTGCCCCTTCCTCTCCAAACTCTCCTGTACCTTGCATTCAGCCTCACCAAGGCCTACACCACTGCTGCAGCCTGCGGCCTCTCCTACTTCCATCTCCAACTCACAGCCACCAACCCCTGGGTCTAAGGCCATCCTGGCTCCCCTGCAGGAGCTCACCTGCAGCCCATCCTGGATAGGGTGACCAGATTTTCAAAATGAAAAACCGGGACACTTTAAAACAATGTACATCACGTCACGCCCCCCCCTCCTCGTTGCCATGACAACAAGACACTAACGTCAGGCGGTGACATGTTGCCATGACAATGTGGCATCACGTTATGCCTCGTCACCATAATGCATCCCATTGTCATGTCAACTTGATGCCGCGTGACGTCACGGAGCAGCTCGTTGTTATGGCAATGTGTATTACGTGACGTCGCGCAGCCATGTTGACGGAATTTGGAGGGGAGGATAAAGCCAAAAGCAAAGTAAATATATAATAAATAGATCTAAAAAAATGTTATCTCCGCATTAGCCTTCAATAGAAGGTGGCAACCCTGGCTGCAGTGTGTGTTTCTGTATACAGAGGTAGGCCCTGCAGTGGGTGTTTGTGTGTATAGAGGTGGGTGCTGCAGTGTGTGTTTGTGTGTATAGAGGTGGGGGCTGCAGTGTGTGTTTGTGTGTATAGTGCAGTGATTCCCAACCTTTTTTGTTTGGAGGAACCCTTTAAGTATTTCGTTACATTTTGGGGAACCCCTATCTGGATAACATGTTCGACGGGTAAATCACAAAATAGACGTGTAAAGAAGTGGGGGTAATAAATAATAATTAACTCATACTTTTGAATAAACAATGTGTATATATTTTGTAATGATTTTGGTTTAAACACCCCCCCCCCCTGAGGGGGGAGGGAGAGAGCCGGGTTGCCGGGGGAGCGAGGGGGGGAGCCGAAGTGCAGCCGGGGTGCCGGGGGGAGTGAGGGGGGCAGCCGTGGTGCCGGGAGGAGCGAGGGGGGCAGCCGGGGTGGTGCCGGGGGATTGAGGGGGGCAGCCGTGGTACCGGGGGGAGCGAGGGGGGCAGCTGTGGTGCCGGGGGAGCAAGGGGGGCAGCCGGGGTGGTGCCGGGGGGAGCGAGGGGGGCAGCCAGGGTGGTGCCGGGGGGGCAGCCGTGGTGCCAGGGGGAGCGAGGGGGGGAGCCGGGGAGGTGCCGGGGGAGCGAGGGGGGAGCCGGGGGTGTGAGGTAGAGAGCCGGGTTGCCGAGGAGCCAGAGGGAGGGTCAGAGTGCGGGGAGAGGCAAAGCCCCGCCCCCCCCGGATACTCCATCCAATCCCCTGTGGCCCGGCCTTCTAAAGCACCGCACCCCGGCATTCTCCATCCAATCCCCTGTGGCCCGGCCTGTTAAAGCCCCGCCCCCGGCATTCTCCATCCAATCCCCTGCGGCCCGGCACGTTTCTGCAGAAGCCCAACCCCTGGCAGTAAGAAAAAATACTTGCCTGGCTGGTCTGCATCCTCTTCCTCCCCGCCGCCGCGCACCTCCCCCCCCCCCATCCCCATGCACCGCCGCCGACACAAAAAAACGGGACATTCCCGGGACAGTCAGGCAACCAGTACAGCACACGAAAAACCGGGACTGTCCCGGGAAAACCGGGACGAATGGTCACCCTAATCCTGGAGGAGTTATAGGGAGTGGTTATATGGAGTAATAGGAGGAGTTATAGCAAGCAGTTATATAGAGTAATAGGAGAGGTTATAGGGAGGGGGTATATGGGGCATTTGGAGGAGTTTTATGGAGGGATTATATGAAGTAATGGGAGGAGTTATAGGGAGGGGTTCTATAGTTACATAGAAATTTAGGCTGAAATAGGATATACTGTATGTTCATCAATTTCAACCTATGCTAACTTTAGAGGACAGATACAGCTCAACCCCGTTATAGCGCGGTCCTCGGGGGCCACCCAATCCGACCGCGCTATTACCGGGGTCGCGCTAATTTTTTTTTTAAATGGCCGCCACGTGCCCTTTAGGGGGGAGGAGGGAGGAAGAGGTGGAGTGAGGCGCCGGCAGCCCTACACGTCCCCAAGCAGCCACCGTAACTCCACTCAGCAGCCACCATAACTCCCCTCAGCAGCCACCGTAACTCCCCTCGCACTTCAATAAGCAGCCTCACTTCCCTCCGCCAGCCCCGTTCCGATCACAGCCCCGCTCCAATCACCCCCCCCCCCGCCCCCCCCCGATGCCCGCCCGCCCCCATCCCCCCCCCCCCCCCGCCAGCCCCGCTCCGATGCCAGCCTGCTCCGATCACCCCCCGTCCGTCAGCCCCGCTCCGATGCCAGCCCCGCTCCGATCTCAGCAGCCGGCACCAAAGGTAGGGAGAGGGAGAGGGGGGGCTGTGAGTGTGTGTTGTGAGTGTGCTTGGAGTGTGTGCTGTGAGTGTGTGCAGTGTGCTTGGAGTGTGTGCAGTGTGTGCAGTGTGCTGTGAGTATATGCAGTGTGTGCAGTGTGCTTTGAGTGTATATAGTGTGCTGTGAGTGTGTGCTGTGTGCTTGGAGTGTGTGCAGTGTGCTGTGAGTGTATGCAGTGTGTACAGTGTGCTGTGAGTGTGTGCAGTGTGCTGTGAGTGTGTGCAGTGTGCTGTGAGTGTATGCAGTGTGTGCAGTGTGCTGTGAGTGTGTGCAGTGTGCAGTGAGTGTGTGCTGTGAGTGTGTGCAGTGAGTGTGTGCAGAGTGTGCAGTGTGCTGTGAGTGTATGCATTGTGTGTAGTGTGCTGTGAGTGTATGCAGTGTGCTGTGAGTGTATGCAATGTGTTGTGCAGTGTGTGCAGTGTGCTGTGTGTGCAAAAAAAAAAACATTAAAAAAAAAAGTTCGGGGTCCATGCTCAAACCGCATTATAGCGGATCGCGCTATAACAGGGTTGAGCTGTACTTATCCTATTTCCGTACTTACCGTATATTGATCCAGAGGAAGGCAAACCCAAAACCCCAGTGACACATCATCCACTGATTTCTCAAAAGCGGGAAAAAATTCCTTCCTGACTCCAAATATTGGCAATGAGATTATTCCATGGATCTACATCCTTCCCATGTTTACTTATTTGGTATATCCCTGTATAAGTTTCCTTTCTAAAAAGATGTTCAACCTTTTTTTTAGAACATATCTATTGTTATTGAATAGTTATTTTGAAAGCTCCCTGTACTGTCCCCGAATATATTTGTATATAGTTATCACATCCTCTCTTAGACGCCTCTTTTCTAATGTAAACAAATTTACATTTGCTAACTTCTGTAATGCTGTAATGTGTGTATAAATCACAAAGAATGTTTTATCCTATGTCACCAGGCCACCTAACTACAAGGGAGGCCTGCAGCATAACGTATACAAACATGCAGAATGGTGTAAGTATAATAACGCGCAAAGCAGTGTAATATGCATCTCAAACTGCTTATTTTGGCCCAAAATTACCACGTGGAAATCTCATTTTACATAGCGCTTGTGTATGCACTAACCTGAAGTTTCATCATGTTCTCAAATTCGTGGTTTCATTTTTTTGGGGCGCACGGGAATGGACTGCGCTGAACGTGCAGATGTAAACGTTATGTACGAAAAAAACTAAGGTTTCTCTGCGACTATCCCCAAAAAAGGAGGGGAGTCACAATTGCTGTGTTGTAAACCCGAAGAAGTCTGACACTGTGAGTGCAGAATTAAATTGTTATGTATCAACCACAAATGTATTTGACTGAGCACAGGTGTTTCATTATATAGGTAAGAAAATGTATTGTTTTACAGTATGACTGTTATACGTATTACAGCAAGGCCCAGCTTCTCGGCGCCCCGCTTTTCGGCAATACGGCAGTACCGAGAAGGGGGCCGCCATGTCTGCGCATGCGCAGAACGGGCCGGTCCGGGGTCGCACATGCGCAGAACGGGCCCGTCCGGGGTCGTGCATGCACAGAATGTTTTTTTTTTGCCGATGTTGCGCATGCGTAGAACGGCGCATTGCCGGTCTGTGCATGCGCACATAACGAAAATCGCCGGTTCCGCTTTCCGGCGATTTTCGCTTTGCGGCGGGTCCTTAGAACGGAACCCGCCGCATGCCCGGGACCCTCCTGTACACTGATCATGTTTATTTCTCAACAAAAAAAACCACATAATTAGTTTTTAATTTTAATTGAATGTCAGGTATTCAACTTGACGCCACACATCAACATGTAACTCACAATAAAAATTTAAATATGATCTTTGTACATTGTCGTTTGGAGCCAAATAACATATATTACATATATTATCTCTAACTGTGCATGCAATGTCTTGTATATAATGTATACCCTGATCACTTATGTAACTGTATTTGTAGCCATCTATTATTTGTCTTAACTCCGTGCCCAGGACATACTTGCGAACAAGAGGTAACTCTCAGTGTATTACTTCCTGGTAACACATTTTATAAATAAATAAATGGGCGTGAACACCTCACTCACGCGGCTGGAGAGGGGAATTATTCATTCTAGCGGATTAACGTTACAAGAGGCATATTTCCTAACATGTCACAAAACCAGATGTTCTGCAGTCATCTGTCTAAATTAAAGTCAAAATATACAATCGTCCAACAGGGAAAACCCAGGTCCCTGTAGAGACCGGAATAAGCAGACGGAGTCTCAACAGCCATCCGTTTTACTGGAATATTCTCCGAACCCAATGCAAGACGGCACCAGGCGACATTCACATCTGCACCCCGCCTAATACATTTTAATTAACAGTTTGAAATGTGATTTTCCCCGAGCGTCTGTTTTTTCTTTCTCATTGCTTTTGTTTTAAGTGTATCGTTTTTATGGAGGAGGTTTTCTTCCTACAATGATAACCGTGCTCTCCTTACCCTCCTGATTGGAATAATACCACAAAAAGATATCTGGTGCAATCAATCCATATGAATTTGGGCGCTTACGGCTACAGCCTCAGTGGTCACGGCTGCACGCACACCGGAGGGGCTGGGGGCGCGTACACCCGTTTCAGTCGGGACCTGTGGTCTGTGGCTGCGCTTTCAGAGCAGAGCAGGAGATCCGATGGGAGAGGGGGGGGGGGGGCGGCGGCCATGACGTCACTCGGCTGTTTCGCCCTCATTGGCTGAACCGCCGCCGCGACGTGTCCAATGCTCGGCCACCGCGCCAAAAGACAACAGTCTTGTCTTTTGGCCAAGGCGGTCAAGCATCGCGGCTTGTGCACACACGCACACCGACTGGGGCCTGCGCCATAAAGGGCTGTGCCTTGTGTGCGGCGGACTGGGGTCCGAGCCTAAGTCCTTCTTCCCCCAGACAGGGGATCCTTGAGTAAACAAGAGAGAGAAAAATAAACAAGCACAACCTGTATTAGTATAAAAAGAATTTAAAACAGATTAAAAGCAGATAAAGCTCACTTGCATGTGAGATAATAGAAATGTTCACTGCAGGCCGCGGGTACAAGGACATCAGTTGGAAAAAGTCCTTGGCTGTTTGTGGAGGACAAACTTGCCGGCTCTCCCAATGTTAGGTCCGTGTAATCAGTCCTGAAGTTAGGATAGTGAATGTAATGCTGTCTTGCGCTCTGGTGTGATGCTGACACACAGTCTTATAAGTGTGTGTGGTATGCCGTGTATTGGAGAGACAATGTAGGGAGAGTGCCGTCTAGCATAAGAACCGGGACCCAGAGGTATGAATGGGCAATGCCTTACCTCTATTGCTGGTCCCCCGGTCCTATACTTTAGGCAGTAATACCTTAATGACTGTGCCGGTCCCGACAGTCCTGACAATCACGTGTAGACAGCACAGCAATGTTGAAGATTCCCATACACTCTCCTTCTTGGCGCGCTTCCTGGATCTCAGACAATAGTGGCAGGAGAGAGAGAGAGGCATCTGGAGCAGCAGCAGGTAAACCGGCAATAAATGGTATACGAACCCAAAGTCAGATTGCTGGCTTTATTGGTACACACAGATTGAACAGGCAGAAAGCATGTCCTCCCTCTACGCGTTTCACGCTGCAAGGGAGCTTCGAAGATAGACGAAGCAAGACAAAGCGCCCTTGCAGCGTGAAACGCGTAGAGGGAGGACATGCTTTCTGCCTGTTCAATCTGTGTGTACCAATAAAGCCAGCAATCTGACTTTGGGTTCGTATACCATTTATTGCCGGTTTACCTGCTGCTGCTCCGGATGCCTCTCTCTCTTCTGCAGTTAGGGTAGTCTCGTATCCTCATCCAACTTCAGTGTATCCACGTGTGCTACTCGCGGTCTCGTTTGTTGCACACTTCCGCATTCGGCGCCCGCCGTGGGAGATGGCGTGGGAACCGACATCACCGTGCTCTGTTGGGCACTGCCATTGTTAAACCAACGCGTTTTGCTCATATGGGGTTCGTCTCTGCAGACACCAGTCTGACCTTGAGTCTTAGGCCGTTGGACTGTGCAGAATTCTGCCAAATCCACCAGATTAACTTGTGGTCGTGAATTTCCGGATACAGTGGCAGCCGCCTTTATCCTCCTGCGGCCGCCACCGCGGGATTTTTAAAAACGCGGCGGCGCGCTGCGGTTTTTTTTGGCCGTTTTCCCGCGCCGCGGGCGCTTTCAATGTAAAGCGCCATTAGCGCATGTCTGTTGATGCGGCCGACGCGCGAGAAACTCCGTGAGAAACGGAGAACATCCCCGCATTTTTACGGGTAAGTAGGAGGATAGGAGGGGCCGCAGCAGTATGTTGACCTGGAAATTAAAATGGCTACTAGCAAGCCAATGGATAGTGGGAATCGTGGCTGTCAGTGGGGACAGATGCTTCAGGGCGCAGTACAGAGACCCGTCTATGTCTGGCGCACAGACAAAGTGGAGTTGCAGTGCGAGCGGAACTCGTTGTTCCTTCCCGTGGCAGCCGTGGCCCTCTGCTTGTTACCCATTTCCAGCCACGTCTGCAGATGGAGGGCTCGTTCAACAGGGGCAAATAAGGAGTCTGCCCATACACAAAGGCATCGCGTGCCCGGTCACTCACCATCCAACGTCAATATACTGAGAAGAATCTTCCCCGCGCCGGAGGAGATTATAGTCCCAGTCACTTAAACGAACTCATCTCTCCTCCAGCACAGAGAAGCTGCTTCACAGCGTATAAAATAGAGGGCCAAAGTGAGCAGATTATCCAACCTGCCCTATAAATTCTAATTTTTATGGTCGCATGTTCTACTTTTTACCCCCATTTAACCCCTTCATCCCTGCATTGTAATCTTGTGATCATCCCACTGGTGTAATTATTATATGCCGTGCTAATGACGCCTGTCCCCTCCGTGGGGGCATTTGGTATAAGTGTTGGAGTTTAGTAGGGGCGGCATGCTGGGGGCAGGCTTGCAGCACCATATTTAGGTGTGGAGTTATAACTGGATTTGAACCACAAACGCTGCGCGCTCAACTAATCGGTCTAAACCAGCATGGCGGCTCCACTCCATCCCCCATCCCCTCCTTCTCCTGCTCACTAGCACGCCTCGCCACACTGGGTTGCTTCTTCCACCATCTTCTCTCTTCCCCCTCTTCTGTTCCTATTTCCTCTTCTCTGCTCCGCAGTCATTAACTTTCCTGCTTTCTGTATTTGTCCCGTATACACATCTATGCAACCGCATCTCCCCCTCTCCAACCTTATATCTCTCCCCTTCTCCAACCTTATCTCTCCTCCCTCTCCAACCTTATATCTCTCCCCTTCTCCTAACGTATCTCTCTCCCCATCTCCAACCTTATCTCTCCCCCCTCTCCAACCTTACTGTATATATCTTCCCCTCTCCAACCTTATATCTCTCCCCTTCTCCAAATGTATCTCTCTCCCCATCTCCTAACGTATCTCTCTCCTCCTCTCCAACCTTATATCTCTCCCCTTCTCCAAATGTATCTCTCTCCCCATCTCCTAACGTATCTCTCTCCCCCTCTCCAACCTTATATCTCTCCCCTTCTCCAAATGTATCTCTCTCCCCATCTCCAACCTTATCTCTCCTCCCTCTCCAACCTTATATATCTCCCCCTCTCCAACCTTATATCTCTCCCCTTCTCCAAATGTATCTCTCTCCCCATCTCCAACCTTATCTCTCCTCCCTCTCCAACCTTATATATCTCCCCCCCCTCTCCACCTGTAATACTCTCCCCTTCTCCCCAAACTTCTATCTCTCCCCCCAATCCTCACCTTATCCATCTCTCCCTCCCCTCCAACCTTATTAATCTCCCCCTCTCCAACCTTATATCTCTCCCCTTCTCCAAATGTATCTCTCTCCCCATCTCCAACCTTATCTCTCCTCCCTCTCCAACCTTATATATCTCCCCCTCTCCAACCTTATATCTCTCCCCTTCTCCAAATGTATCTNNNNCTCTTCCTTCTCCCCATCTCCAACCTTATCCTCCTCCCTCTCCAACCTTAATTCTCCCCCCTCTCCAACCTTATATCTCTCCCCTTCCTCCAAATTACTCTCTCCCCATCTCCAACCTTATCTCTCCTCCCTCTCCACCTTATATATCCCCCTCTCCACCTTATATCCTCCCCTTCTCCAACTCTATCTCTCTCCCCATCCTCCAACCTTAATCTCTCCTCCCTCTCCAACCTTATATATCTTCCCCCTTCCAACCTTTATATCCTCTCCCCTTCTCCAAATGTATCTCTCTCCCCCCATCTCCAACCTTATCCTCCTCCCTCTCCACCTTATATATCTCCCCCTCTCCAACCTTATATCTCTCCCCTCTCCCATTCTCTCCCCTTCTCCAACTTATCTCTCTCCCCCATCTCCAAACTTATCTCTCCTCCCCTCTCCAACCTTATATATCTCCCTCCCCTTCTCCAAACTTCTATCTCTCCCCATCTCCAACCTTATCTCTCCCCCCACATCCAACCTTATATATCTTC
>WSYH01001601.1:0-32317 GCA_036426205.1 Ascaphus truei | reverse complement strand
AGAGAATCTCCAACTTTATCTCTCCCCCTTCTCAACTTATCTCTCCTCCTCATACTCCTAACTATCTTCTCCCCCTCTCCAACCTTAATCCTCTCCCTCCTCCAACTGTATCTCTCTCCCCATCTCCAACCTTATCTCTCCTCCCTCTCCAACCCTTATATATCTCCCCCTCTCCAACCATATCTCTCCCCTTCTCCAAATGTATCTCTCTCCCCATCTCCAACCTTATCTCTCCTCCCTCTCCAACCTTATATATCTCCCCCTCTCCAACCTTATATCTCCCCTCTCCAAACTTCATCTCTCCCCATCTCCACCTATCTCTCCTTCCCTTCCAAATGATATCTCCACCCGCGGGGGCGCTACTCCAAGCCTTATTCTCCCCCTTCTCCAAAGGGAGCGCGCGCCCCAGCGCCCAACAGGAGAGCGCCCCCGCGCCACCGGATAAAGCGCACCCCGCGTCAACCTGTAGGATCGCGCCCCTGCGCCAAAGGGAGCGCGAGGCCCAGCGCCAAACTTAGCGCGTCCCGCCCTCGCCAACCGTAGGAGCGCCCGCTCTTTCAACCGTAGAGTAGCCACGGCTCCAACCTGAAGCGCGCCCCCAATCCAACCGGGAGAGACGCCCTCTCAAACCGGGCGGAGCGCGCCCTCTCCCAACTCAGTCTTATATCTCTCCCCTCTCCAAACTTCATCTCTCCACATCTCACAACCTTATCTCTATCCCCCCACATCCACCTTATATATCTTCCCCTCCAACCTTGTATCTCTCCCCTCTCCAACCGGTATATCGCTCCCGGCTCCAAAAACTTCTATCTCTCCGGCACTATCCAACCGTTATCGCCCCCACATCCAACCTTATATATCTTCCCCTCTCCAACCTTGTATCTCTCCCCCTCTCCAACCTTATATCTCTGCCCTTCTCCCACCTTCTCTCTCTCCCTGTAACAGGGACTTATCCCTGTTTAAAGAAAGCTGCCTCAGAGCTCTGAATCCAGCAGGGAGCTGGTTAATTGGAGCCACTCCATTAGCCAGTCTTCACCTGGGTAATCCAAGTAGGATTTAAAAAAACAACCTGCTGGGGAGAGAGTGAGAGATTTTCCGCAGCATATATAGGGGACCAGACCTCTTTTCCTGGATGCAGAGGACCCAGGAACCTGCCAGAGGCTGGACCCTCCAACACACCAAGAGACCCGGACACCACTGACCTGAAGGGCCCCCTGCGTTAAGGTACCGCTGACACTTTGGGGGTGGTAAGCTGGAAAGTGGTTTAAGGTACCGCTGACACTTTGGGGTGGTAGGCTGGAAAGTGGTTTAAGGTACTGCTGAGACTTTGGGGTGGTAAGCTGGAAAGTGGTTTAAGGTACTGCTGAGACTTTGGGGTGGTAAGCTGGAAAGTGGTTTATCCTCCCAGTATTGTACGAGAGGGACTGGGGGAAGTAAGTTATCCCTTACACAGGGATAGGTGTTTGCTGATTTTGTATACAGGAGGGCCACTGGTATACGGCGGCGTTTTCGCCGTTCTGCGCATGCGCGACCTATGGTCTGCGCGCGCATACAACGGTCTGCGCATGTGCGCCGGGCGCAACTGCCCGTTCTGCACATGCGCGACAGAAAATCAAAGATGGTGGCCCCCTTCTAGGTGCCACCGTATCGGCGGATCGCCGAAAAGCGAAGCGCCGAGAAGCGGGGCCCTGCTGTATTTTTGTTTGCTGTGCTGTATAAAGGGACAGGCTCAATAAAGCCGTATGTTAATTTCATCCTAAATGGTCTCCATTTGCATACCTCTGCACACATCTCTTGCACTCCTCCTCTCCAACCTTATCTCTCTCCCCCTCTCCAACCTTATCTCTCTCCCCCTTTCCAACCTTATCTCTCTCCACCTCTAACCTTGTATCTCTCCCCATCTCCAAACTTCTCTCTCCCCCTCTCCAACCTTACCTCTATCTCCCTCTCAAACCTTAAATCTGTCCCCCTCTCCAAATTTTCCTCTACCCCTCTCCTACCGTATCTCTCTCCACCTCTCCAACCTTATCCCTCTCCCAATCCCCTACTTTATTTCTCTTCCCTTCTCCAAACTTATCACTCTTCCCCTCCCCAACCTTATCACTCTCCTCCTCTCCAACATTATCTCCCCCCTCTCCTACCTTATCTCTCTCCCTTCCACCTCCGGGGAGGCTTTATTTGCCATATTGTTGGTCCCTCAGTTGCCTTGACCTCTCGCTTCCTCTTGTTAACCTCTGCCTTCGGCCTCAGCTAGTGCCTCCCCATTTCCACTTTCTGATCATCGTCTCCCTTCCTTCCCACTGTTCCTCCTACAGGTTCCACTTATAACCTACATTCTGCTGACCTTTCCACCCAACCTCTCATCTTTCTGCTCTACTTTTGATCCTGACAATCTTGTTGATCTATATCTTGTCTTTTTGAGATGTTGTCGCGCTTTGTGCATGCGTACACTGACTGGGGCCGGCCCCATAGAAGGCCATCTCTTTGTTCGCGTTGCGATCAGTTAGGACGAGGCCTCTGGTTACATCACAAGGAAGGTGGCAGAGTCAGAGAGCGCCGGTGAAATCATTCCATACCAATTACAGGGCCGGCTGGGATTTTCACGGGCACTCAGTTCAGAGGGGAGGGCAAGGAACCTCTTACCTTGTCCAGCCAGCATCTTCTCCTGCTACGTGGCGTCATTTGACATGGCCATGACAACGTGATGCCATGTGATAGCAGGAGGAGATGCCAGATCTTACAGAGACACCAATGGCAGCGCCATCAAGCCGGCCCTAGCGCTCGATTTTCTCAGTCTCAGAAGATGCCGCCGGAGGCCGTCGCCTCTTTTGCTCGCCCCTGGCACAGGCCCTGTCTCCATGGTGTCGTTGTTTGCAAACTCACAAACACGGGTCGTTGATAATGAGAAGTTTATTGCCTGTACGAAGAGCACAGAGTAGGATCATACACGAAAGTTGTCCATTAGACACTGTCAAAAGAGTGCCCATGCAGGCTTTATATACATAGGTCACTAAGCAGAATATAATGACATCACATCACAGCATTCCCTGTACACGAGGGGTTAATCCTCTTCTAACACAATCAAATTACAGGTCTTCTTATCTATCCCAGACTGACTCCATAGGTCAATTCATCTACCCAAAACTGGTTCCTTTTAGCTGACCAAAACACTTGAGTGTTTGAGCAACAAGGCACAGTCCATATCCCCCCCTCTGGAGGAAAGTTCACTCTTGCATCAACATGCATACTGACATATAACACACAAAGACAATATGGATTCTGCACACTGCTAACAATTTCCCCTCCATAAACCCCCCCCCCCCCCCCCCAGTCCTTTTCAGTAATATCAACAGTATATTCATTTCAGCAATATTACTTCATCACTGATATCGGCAACAAAGCCCTCTACTAGTTCTCTTATCTGTCTCCATTGTCGTCTCCATTGCTAGGTCCTCCTCTTCTTCTGTTGACCTGTCTGTTGGTGTGTCCCGGGGCACTAACCTGGGACACCCCTTTTCTCTATATATACACTCTTTACCCACACTATATACAGTACTGTATATACACTCTCACTGGGTGATCTCATTAGCGCTTTCAGTTTATTCTACGCTGACGCACTTGCCATAACACCCTCCTTCTGTCCCTCTAAGTACTACCCACTTACCACTTAGAGTGTGAGCTCTTCGAGACAGGGTCTCCTTTTCCTATTCTTTTATGTCTGAAGCGCTTATTCCCATAATGTGTAATAATATTATGTCACGCGTGTTGTAAAGCGCTATAAACCTGGATGGTGCTATATAAATAAAGACATACATACATACACACAACTGTATCTTTCAGCCCCTAAAGATGACTCCTGACTTCCACTCCCGCTGATTGTCTCTCTGCTCTTTCATGCTGGATGGTCTCCCGTTATTTCATTTAGATTGTTAGCTCTGCAGGGCAGGCACTCCCTAATTTCTTTGGTATACTCTCTCCCTGTACTGGTTCTCGGGACGGGCATTTTTTCCCAGGCAGGGATGTATTTTCACAGAGGCGACAGATTGATAGTGAAACCTAGAAAAACACAGTGTACGGGATGGAAGCCCCCCCTCTCTCTATATAAAGAGTCATTTATTCCCGCTCTGAAAAAGGCACAGTAACCCATTAAGGATTCCCTTAAAAGAAGAGGGCACGGGCACTCAAGGGGTTAACCCTGTTGATGCCGGAGGGGGCTGTCACACAGGTTTTGTATTTCTGGCAGTGACGGGTTTTTAAAGAGCGCAGCCCCCTCTGTAGCTGTGTGCGACACTCCTGTGCGTGATGGAGCCCTGCCGGAAGGAAGCCCCGGGGCTAAGCTTTTACTAACCTAGGTGCATGTATTCACTGCTGTCATTCAGCACAGAATGAGGACAGGAGATGGACTGCAGAGATGGGGAACTACAACCCCATGGTGGAGGGAGAGCAGGGCGCCTTGCGTCTTACACCTTACACTCCGGGACATGACATTTCCAGGATATCTTGTTAACCCCCTGGTTGCCAAAGCTGCTAGCAATGCATAGCTGTGCAGTCGTATGCAGATACACTACCATTGTAGTATAAATGTCTTGCGTTACCCAGGCCTCGAGCTGGACCCCTCTCCCATTCCCAATAACCACACCATTCAACTTCTTGGGAGAAATTAACGGCCACAGCTTTATTTATTACAACAGATAAATATCTCGTATTTATCCCCCACTCGGGTCCCAGCCAGATTGCTTCGCTCACACCTACCGGAGTGCGAGGAAACCCTCAGCCTGTGCTCATCTAGCCATACAGTACCTTAGTCTGAATGCACACTGTCTTTCACCAATTCCACCTGGAAGGTCACCACCACACCGGCCACACCAGCCTGGGATGGTATCGCCTTCCCCAACTAAATACTTCCGAGGTCTGAGACCTCCCTCCAGGAGCCAATACTGACTAACTCCCTCTCCCAGAGTAACAATACTCCCGCCAACACATACCCCAATCTGCAACAAAACAAAGCAAAAATCTCGATCTTTCCTTTCAACCCGACATCCCTCATGCCGAAAAACAGGGTTGGTGGGTGGGACTTCGCTCAAGTAGATCCTAGAAGAGGAAGCTAGGATCCCTCCCCCTCTCCCTAAGTACCCCTTCTTTAACCCATCCACCTGGCCTGACATTACGGCTCCTTAGGAGAGGGCCCCCTTATGTCATGTCGCCCCTTCCATATGTAACGGGTATTCCCCCACCCCCAATCGCAGATACAGTGAATGTGGGGGGGGAACCTATATGTTACCAGGTGTGGTGCGTTATACCTGTCAGGCTCACAGGAGGTCTGAGCCTCCGCCAGTGAGAGCCTGGGGTGAATCCTCTGGAACGTTCTCGGTTTCAGCGCCTCCACCTGTGTAGGGTTCTAGGGATGTAGAAGGTTGCCTACACAGGACCCGCATATTCAATAACCACATACTCAGGGATGTATATAACCTGTTACTGTAACTCAGAATATATATGCAGACAATAACACACACTTATAACATACACTACTAACAGAGTAACTCCACAGTCACCGTCTATCCCCACACTGGGTCCACAGCCCAACCCCCTTGTCCCGTGGTCAGCGCTGCCACTATGTGTAGTTGTGATATGTTAGGATACGTTGGTGCACATAGGAAGATACCTGCCGAGCGCTCCTGCACTCGGGCCTGCAAGCAACTTCAAAAAGCATCTGCCGCTTGGTGATCCGTCTGATCCAATGTTGCCTCGAACGGGGCCCGCCAGGTGCGATCCCACCCTGGAGATAGTCTCTGTCTCTTTCTCTGGGGCTACAGACTTGAGCCCAAGTCTCTTCACGGGGAGCGCAGCGTCCGCTGTGTCCCTATCTAACACTAGTACTACTGTGACAGGGTCCCTAACCTAGGGCCAGTCCCTGTAGCACCACAAGCTGGGGAGTGAGAACCTATCTGGGGCCTAAGGGGTTACTGGCCTAATCCGTTCCCCTAGCTCTTCCCGGTCCTGACTGCTAATACTCCCAGCACCTGCAGCAAACCACTGCACTAACTGTACCTGCAGCAACGCACTGCAACCAACGCACTGCAACCTGCTTGGTACCTGCAGAAAACGGCTGCACACACACTATGCCTTCTTGTCAGCACTCACAGCACTGACAGCCGTGACACTGACAAGGCTGCACCTCACACGCACCTAAGGGCAGGGTCCCTAACCTAGGGGCCTTCCCTATGAACTTACCCACTTACCTAGTGGGGAGTGGGGCCTACCTGGGCCTGGGGTTTCTCTGGCCTAGTACAGCAGAGCCCTGCTCTGTGTACACTACCTTCCCCAATCTCTTCCTGGATCCAACTGACAAAAATCCTGTCTGCACACAACATTGTTGCAACTCTGCAGCATGAGAAGCTGCCAGCTCTATTGGCTTCAATGCTGCCTGTGACCCGGGTGAAAGTGCAGTCCCCAGGGGCTGCTGGGAATTGTAGTCCTTGGCACAGCTCTTTCCTATGGGGACCGCGTGCGCAATCTTTACTGCGCATGTGCGACGCTGTAATGGCCACCGCTACGCTTAACTGCGCCTGCGCAACCTCCCAGAGCTCCGGCACACTGGCGATGGCCACCGCTACCCTGGCCAACCTCTGCGCATTGCGCGAACCTCGCGCCGCAACCAAGATGGCGGTGCCCGCCGGGAGAAGTCGCCGTCCCCTTCCCCCACTTCCACAGGGGTAAGGCAGGGGGCAAAGGAAGATCAGGGGAACCGGGGGTGACCCCCTTACACATACAAGTCCACGGCTCTCTTACCTGTGTGGCATTTGTGGTAACCTTTGAGGGCAATAAAAAATAGTCAGAACAGTAAGAAAGTAGAGGTACTTAGCTGGATTTCTGGAAATCATTAACTGCTTCAACATCAGGACAGGCTTTTATAATAATATATATATTTATTTTTTTAAATCGCTGACCTCTCCTCTGTATGCCGTAACAGCTTCCCAGCGCTGGGGGAAAGATCAGCTCTATTCAAACAAATGGGAGCTTAGAGCAATGACTGAGTCACTGATTGAGCCACCTGTGCTGAAGCAGGGGTATCCTGAAAACCTGACCTGTTGATGGCCCTTGAGGACTGGAGTTTGCTGTCTTAAAGTCTCAATAAAATAAAAATGAATGACTTGTAAACAAGAAAATCAAAGCAGGGGTACTGCATATTTATACTGCGCTGCAGCATATGTTTTCTAAATAAACAGTAATAATAATTACTCTTTGTACCATCACACTCTGATCCCTGGTAATAGAATTAAGAAGGATGCCCGTCAGTTAGCGTACTTGAGCAGCAGATGGCGCTGATGACACAGGATCAGACAGACGTACCTGTACCTCTGCAAAGTAGGAGAGCCCATACCTGTGAGGATAAGAGAGAGGCAACATTACTAGAAGGTAAAATAATAATTGTAGGACATCTGCTTAGTTGCTGTGAACCAAGAGGGAAATAAAGCTGTTGTCGCCTCCAGCAAGAACCTGCTGTTCCTTCTCCCCTGGCGCAGAAGCACCAACTGCTCCACGGTTTAGATGCCAATCCAATAGCAACGCCTGCAATTCACCCCGGGACTGTTTATTTTAAACTTTTATCAAGTACAGAGGAACAGCTGTGTTAGGGGGAGAAAGGGAGCATCCGTTCCGATGTTACTGTGTTTACTGGCTGTGAGAACCAGGAGACACAGAGAATAGGCGAAGGCAGAGAATACAGCGTTTAAAACTATTCCCTCTCTCAGTGGTTCAGTCTCTGCATTGTATATTGGAGCTGCGCTGAAGTGAAAGCACTCAGCTGTGTAACTGCTTCTTTGCAGCGTTTGGGCTTTTTCTTGTGGACCGCACCAGCAGACGATGACAGCTGACCTCATTCATTCACCGACCCGACAGAAATCGTTCGTCCCACAGACGGCGAAGTTACACAACGGAGAAAACCTCTCCGACACCTCACAGGGCCCATGGACAATGCACGTTGTGACGGGAGGGGGGAACCAGGCTATCTAATAAAAGGTTACGCCCGCTGGTAATCCCTGAACCCATGGGGTCCCTGGTACCTCCATAAGCCAGGGACCAGGGATAATACACGCTGGAAAATAAAATGACCCTCATTCCTATTTCATGTTCCCTTAGCCCTATAACTATGAAATTTCTTGTGTGTCAGTTTTAGGGGGGATATTTGGGTGGAAATACAATTATTTTGGTTGCAGGAGTTCAGGGGCCAAAGTTGCCGGTAGTCATTTAATTCTCCCTGGCAAGCAGGCATGATTTGCCGGTACGCAGGGTGAATTACCCCGGGGCTTCCCTGTGTCCCCCAGACTCCTAGATTTCGAGCCCAAATATCCCCAAGTTATTTCCATTATAAGTATTTGCTCCTCCAAAGTATATTCTGTAATAAAGTGTACTTTATATTGTGTTTTGCGTTTACTATAAGGGTCTATACAGACAGCCCGGGCACATGTTTAAGATGCCAGCTAGTTTACATAGAATCCATAGTTCAAAGGGGAGAGGATGTCCAGAGAGGGGAGAACCATTTGGTGAACAGGATATCTGGAGTAGAAAGCTCTTTGTTTCACCTAGACTCAGGGGAGCCAAGACCCCAGGGGATATGGGGTAAGCCAGGAAAATGGTTCCTGGAGTTCAAACTCATAAGCACGAATTCCATTGGCAAATTTTGAATTTTTCCCTCTTATTATTGAATGCACAATCACAATCCATGCTCTAATTGGCTGCCAGACCCCTCAATGTATTAGATATGGATCAAGTGGAAAAACGTTATATCTATGGCGCTCTGCACTATTATATATTAAACAATTTGTAATAGAAATATATAATAAAAAGATGTTATACAACCAGTATCACAGATTTCGCCCGTCCATATAGGTGCTCCACGGGATGTAGGTAAACATGTAAATATAAAAAAATCAAAATCATAGCATAATACTGCAACAAACAAACAAGCAACATATACCTAACACTAGACAAACGCTGAGAACAACAGGTGACAAATTACAAACACATTTAATTATGACATTTCATTAAAATTTACACATAAAAATACATATAAAAAGGTTCTAGCAAGACACTCCAACTCAGGTGGGGGTACCTGCTTACCGAAGGCAAGAAGGTATCAGGCGTTGGATAGATTAAAGAGTATCCCCTCTTATGGAAAGCTGCTGCCGTTGCTGACACCTGGGCTCAGATGTGTAGTTCTCCTGTGTGGCAGGGACAGGCTTCCCCAGCCCGCGGCGTCTGCCTCCGTCCGCAATCAGCACTGTCCACACGCAGTGGTGGCTGCTTCCTGTCCCGACCCCGCCAAACGATGCAAATTCAAAATGCGGGAGATTCATGCACCAACAAATGTCAGCCCACAGATAGCAGCTAACAGCTCCAAGGGGGACAACAATCACACCCGAGTTGGAAGGACCACGTAGAACCACCCTACGCGTTTCGAAAGTCCTGCTTTCTTCCTCAGGGGTAAAACGTAATAAACAGATATGGATCAAGCCCTATATAAGGGAGTGCAGTGTAGCAGATAACTCTCTTTTCTGTTGGAGATTGGAAGACAAGCATCTGCTGGCGGGGCTCTCAAAGGTGTTTCTGAGTGAAAGGGCTATTCACACAGGGAGCATGGAGAGGCCTAGCCAGCAGGCTGGATTTCGGTTCAGGACGTCCAGGACAGGGGTCTTATCAAGGTAAGCCTTTGCTGAAGCAGGCGACTTGCAACTAGGAAAGTCTAGTCCTCAAACCCCAGACCCCAGTAAGTGTGTATATTTCTGTATTTTGTATTTCTGTGTGTTTCCGAGGTCTTATCCAAATAAACCTCATTTTATCTCACTGCCTTTGTTTTGCCTTGTGCCTGATCCCTTAAATATAAATGGTGTTTAAAGCCCTGGGCTACCGTGACAGTTATCCAAATGGACTCCCTGTAATAAAGTTTGTTCCTTCGCTTCTTTCTTTGGCATCAGATCGCGTTTGCACACGCTTGTATTTTTATTGGCGTGTAACTCCGCTGGGATCACGTTTTTCATTCTTCCATGTGAGGAAGAAACAAAGCCCCACTCATTCTTTAGGATAACAGTCTACCAGAGACATTTATGACATATTGCGTAGCTACAGCAAGTGAACGCGTGTGCATAGGCAGACGCAAATCTGACTAACATAGGCACTAATCTTATCCTTTATTACATTTACATTTTATAGCAGGCAGAATAACGAGGCCTGATCAGAATTACACAGCGTCTTGTCACTGGGCGGCTACGTGCTGTTTCAACACTTACAAAATGAACATATATATTTTCAAGCTGAGCTAAATAAAAATGAAACAATTAAACAGGAGAAAATTTTTGTTCTACCACCAAAGGTAAAATCTCTGCCTGGCAGCTTCCTGTTTATCTTTCATAGAGTGAGAAAGAAGTGGTAGCAAAAAAACTAGCCAGCAAGAAAGACAGTTTATAATTAGATAAGCAAACTAACAATACAGCCGTTTCTAAGGTTAACCATCATACTGAAATACATTCATTTGTAGTAACGGGCTCTCTTACCCATAATTCACTTCTGTTCTGAGCAAGAGTCTGAAGTTATATTCTACACATGCACCACCGTAAATGCACAGCTGGTGTCTTTGCAGTAATGGCAACGAATCCCTGTAACTAACGCTCTTTGGAAAGTTTCTCCAGGAAACAATTAGTGAGATTAATCACGGAGCACATGGCATAATCCCACAGGTCCCCCTAAACTCACTCCTTCCCCGTGTTCAACAAAACCAGGTGGAATAGATGAAAGAAATGACCTGTCACTGTATTTAGAAGGTTACATCTCCTTCCCTGTACTCGTGTGGAGGTGATGAGAGTACATGACTTTGAATAGAAAGGGATGTGAGATGTATTAACACCTGTCATTGGAGTGACATACTGTACAGTAGCACGCTGTTTGAGGGCCCTTGTAACTGCTTCAGGTATAAGAAATTAGACTGAATCTTTTGGATTTCACATGCAGGGTGGAGATTAATATAACTGCCAAACAATATCACATTCAAGAAGTCCCTGCAAGCGCTGTTAACCTCTTCCATGCCAGGGACCTGAAAATGCATCACACTGTGATGACCGGGGCATGTCGGGTTGAAACTTGGCCTTGTTTTAAAATAATCTCTTAAATATTTTGAAATGCAATATTTTTTGTAATTATTTTATTAACGACTTGTGTTGGTGGTTGGGATGTACGACAGCCGCACACCGATAACATTCAGGATACGAAACAAACGTACGTGGAAAGACCACAGTCCGAATGGTCAGAAGACGGTTCACATGTGGGCTGTTCTCACTGTGACGGTGTAAGGGCGCCGCGTTCCTTACCTTCTGCCTTGCTCCTTTCCCCCCGCGCTCCTCGCGTGAACGCCGCTCCTGGACTGCCATTCCCTCCCACTCAGTGACCCCCGCTCCCGCTGCGGGTTGCGTGCGCCGCCGGGGCAGACCGCCGCACACACCAGCACCTCCCGGCAGCCGCTCCAACCCTGGGTCTCAGACGCGGACGCGCATACATATATATGGCTGCTCTTACCAACCTCCTGAAATCATCAACACCTGCCCTGCACCCAGCCTCGGCCTATCAGCGGTCCACTTACCTGTGACCTCACCTCCTGCCTTCTCATTGGTTCCTCATTGGTATTTAGTTCAATCAGCCCTAGGCTGATTGCTGAGCATAGTTAGTTCCTAGTTGTGCTTGCTACAAGCCACTTTGTTGTATTCGTCTTGTCTCCTTGTACTTAGATCCCAGCATTGTATCCGGATTCCTGACCTCTGGCACCCTTGGACTCGGCTCTCTCATCGGACTTCTACCCTCGCCTACCCACGACCCTGGCTTCGGACTCTGACTACTGTCGACTTCTCCAAACCCTGATACGGCAAGTACCTCCTACGATCCTACCCTCTCCTGCCCGGACCTGGCCTGCCACAACCACTAGCTGCGCAACCCTGCGCAATCGCGGCCTAGGTCGGTGTTTTCATATCCCCACCTCAGCCTCGCGGTCCGGTCCTGGTTTGTGGTGAGCACCCATGACAGACGGTAAGAGCAATGTGGTTCTCATAAAAAAATTAAGCCCAGCCATTGCTCCTATCCGAAAATGGAGAAAAAAAACAGCGCACGACACTCATAGAGAAGTAAAGTTTGTAATATACATAGTGGTCAGTACAGGGTAAGTATTGTGTACGCACAATACTTACCCTGTACTGACCACTATGTATATTACAAACTTTACTTCTGTCACGAAGGAGACTCCAGGAGCGGGTAGGACCACAGAGGCCGGAACAGCGAACAGCGGGGGAGGCAAGAATGGTCTGGGTCACAGGCTGAAGTCGGTGGGGTCACAGGCTGAGGTCAGTGGCAGGCGGCGTGGTCAGGGTCACAGGCAGGGTTCCGTGGCAGGCAGCAAGCAGGATCATCAGGGTTCAGACAAGGGTCGGTGGCAGGCGGCAAGCAGGATCGTCAGGGTCGAGGCAGGGGTTGGCAACAGGAAGGCAGGAGCATGAGTAAGTAATCAGAACTCCACATGGAACAGAAGCCAAAGCATGGGCATGGGCATAAGTAGTCAGGACAGACAACAAAGGCAAGGAGGTGCAGGAAACTATAAACCGGACAGACACAGAAGCTAGAAGTACCCGAGGAGACAAACAGAGGAAAACCTAGAGCAGGCAGACACAGCAGCACACCTGGTTGATAGACAAGGAACAGAAAGGGAGAACTCAAACTGTGTCAGGATATTCCTGACATTATTCCTCCCTTTCAGGAGCGTTCTCCAGACAATCCTCCAGGCTCTTCAGGGAGACCATGCTGAAAGGCTGACTCACGGTAACCTCTGGACAACCCTCCAGATTTTGTAGGAGCATAGACATCCGCAACAGGTACTGTAGGTGCTGCCGGGAAACCATAGAGGAGCCTTTATCCTTCTCGCAGGAGCATAGGCCTTCGAATCAGATACATCAGGCGTCGCAGGGAATTTCACGAGGGGTGCATCTAACTTCATCGCAGGGGCATAGGCATCAGATACGGGAACTTCAGACTGTTCACAAAAGTGTTACGCCGATGCTCGCCACAAACCGGGACCGGACCGCGGGGCTGAGGTGGGGTTATATAATCACCGACCTGAGTCCACGCAGACTGATCCGGAGTGCGCAGTTCGTAGTCGTACATCGCAGGGTCAGGATTGGAGAAGGCAGCATCGTCGTTATGGAAGCAGGAGTTCGGCAACAGGTAGTCAGGATTTCCCCGCTTCAGCTTAGGAGCGTGAGCGCGGGGGTGGCTTCTGCGCGAGGAGCGGCCTCGGCCCATGACGCCGATCTCAGCAGGAGGAGACAGCAGGCTGGCCGAAGTTCACCGCAGGGCAGCGTCGGGAAGAACCAACGCTTCAGCGCAGAAGTCCAAGGCAGGTCACTGCAAGAGGATCGCAGCAAGCCGCAGGAAAGGAAGGGTAGCCACTGCTAGGAGGGAATGCAGCAGGTACCGGTGCTGGCAACACGCTTCAGCACAGACGTCCCGGGTAGGCCACTGCAGGAGAATAGCAGCAGGCCAGTGCTGGCATCAACGCTTCAGCACAGACGTCCAGGGCAGGCCACTGCAAGGAGATAGCAGCAGGCCGCAGGAAAGGAAGGGTAGCCACTGCTAGGAGGGAATGCAGCAGTACCAGTGCTGGCATCAACGCTTCAGCACAGACGTCCAGGATAGGCCACTACAGGAGAATAGCGGCAGGCCACAGGACAGGAAGGGTAGCTACTGCTAGGAGGGAATGCAGCAGTTACCAGTGCCGGCATCAACGCTTCAGCACAGACGTCCAGGGTAGGCCACTGCAAGGAGATAGCAGCAGGCCAGTGCTGGCAACAACGCTTCAGCACAGACGTCCAGGACCAGGCCTCTGGATACTCAGGAACTTGGAAGGTAAGAACGCTAGGAGAGAGGCCTGGGGTGGTTTGTGGCAGAGACAGTAACATAGAGGTAGGAATAGTTATGCTCGGCGCTGGTTCAGAGCCAACGCCTAGAATATAAAGGGCGGAGATCCAATCACAGGAGGAGGGTGTGTGAGAATTCCTCCAATGAAGTAGCACAGGGCAGAAGCTGCAATGAGAGGCAGCACCTGTGCCATAGATTGCCAGAGGAAGCCTGCAACTGCACAGGTCTGCAAGGCAAAAGTCAAAGCCAGTAGTGGATTCCTTACAAAAAGTCAGTGGGAGAATTATTTTCCTAAACCCCGCAGAAGACCTCACTCAAACCCATCTTTCACTGGTTTCACAGTGAATTGTCCTAGGCATCGTGCTGCTATGTCTTCTTTGTTGCTGGTATGACCATCTGTGTCTGGCTCAGCATAAAAAATCTCCAGCAGCTCAACCTTGGCAGAGTTCTCACCAGCTCCCACTGAATCCCGTGACATCTTTCTTTTTTGGTGCATAGATAGGGTGACCAGATTTTGAAAATGAAAAACCGGGACACATTTTTTTTTTTACATAACAGTTTATTTATTGTAGTACACTTATACTTTACTACCATTAGTCCTTGTTAAATGTGGGGTGTGTGTGTGTGTGTGTGTGTGTGTGTGTGTGTGTGTGTGTGTGTGTGTGTGTTGTGTGTGTGTTGTGTGTGTGTGTGTGTGTGTGTGTGTGTGTGTGTGTGTGTGTGTGTGTGGTGTGTGTGTGTGTGTGTGTGTGTGTGTTGACCTCACTAATCGAACAAAAAAAACCCAGATGTGAATGACTTCTTGACCCCTTAACCAGTGTCAGGATGCCCCCTCTTCACAATTTCTAAAGCAGCAATCCCGCCTGGGATCTTACCTGATCCGCAGTCCCTCAAGGTGCTATACTGGAGGGGAGGTGTTCCCCACCTGTCTTCCGATGTCTCCCGCGTAAAACTTGAGTCAGATCTGGAAGAAAGAAGGGTAGGTTACTTTGGTGTAGGTATACGGCAGTTAAGATAAGACAGGGAGGGTGACAGAGAGAGAGAGGGTGAGAGAGACAGAGAGAGAGAGGGTGAGAGAGACAGAGAGAGAGAGGTGAGAGAGACAGAGAGAGAGAGGGTGAGAGAGACAGAGAGAGAGAGGGTGAGAGAGACAGAGAGAGAGAGAGAGGGTGAGAGAGTCAGAGAGAGACAGAGAGAGAGAGAGGGTGAGAGAGACAGGGAGAGAGAGGATGAGAGAGATGGAGAGAGAGGGTGAGAGAGAGAGAGAGTGAGAGAGAGGGTGAGAGAGAGAGGGTGAGAGAGAGAGGGTGAGAGAGACAGAGAGAGAGGGTGAGAGAGAGGGTAAGAGAGAGAGAGAGGGTAAGAGAGAGAGAGAGGGTGAGAGAGAGAGAGAGAGAGAGAGGGGGTGAGGGTGAGAGAGAGACAGACAGACAGAGAGAGGGTGAGAGAGAGACAGACAGAGAGAGGGTGAGAGAGGGAGGGAGAGAGGGAGGGAGAGGGGGAGGGGGAGACGGGGAGGGAGAGAGGGGGAGGCGAGAGGGGGAGAGGGAGAGAGGGGGAGACAGGGAGAGAGGGGGAGACAGGGAGAGGGAGTGAGGGAGACACACACACAGATACACACACACAGATACACACACACAGGTACACACACACACAGGTACACACAGGTACACACACACAGGTACACACAGGACACCACCACACCAACCCACAGGCTGTACACACATCCCCACATGGTACCCACCACAAACACTCGGTCACACCCTCCACACACACAACCCACCACAACTAATCCGGTACACACACACCACACCCCACTGTGCGTACAACTACAAACACACAGGGTACACACCCATCGGTTTACCACAACACACTGGTTTACAACACCCCAAACCTGGACCACCAAACACTGGTACAACACACTGGTACAATACACACCACCTGGTACACAAAATGGTACAAAAATAATGTTGACACACACCACACGGTACACATTACACACACCATTATAACATGTTGCGTAACAACACATCACAACACCACCACACAAATCACAACCCCACACACATGCGCTACACCCACCCATCACACTGGTTACAAATCAAACATTCACACAACACACAGAACACACACACACACATCAGCACACTGCGTACACACACCCACCACACTGGTACCACACACACACCCCTGGTACCCCCCTACCACACTTCATACACACACACACACCCACACACAGGTACACACACAACACGGTACCACACACACAGGTCCACCTCACATATCTGGGTACAACACACACACATACTGCGTTAAACACACCACACTGGTCCACACACACCACACGCACATACACACACACACCAACACACCTACACCACCACAAATACCACTTTTTGCCGCTACAACCACCCCACACCACCCCCACTGGTACACACACACATTCTGGTACACACACACACACTGGTACACACACACACACACACTGGTACACACACACACACACTGGTACACACAAACACAGGTACACACAGTGGAGTATAGACAGAGGCAGCCACGAGCAGGCGGCTCCCCCTGCACCCACCCCGCGCCCATCTCCCGCACCAAGGGGGGGGGAATAGGAGCGCCGGGACGCAAAGGTACAAACTGCTGCCCCCCTTCCCCCGGCGGGCAGCTATGGGTTCCCGGGGCAGAATGTGGGGACACCACGCAGCCACCACGCCCATCTCCCGCACCAAGGGGACCGTAGGGGAAGAGAGCGCCAGGACAGGAGGCAACGGATCAAAAACCCACCTCATATCACCCCGGGCGGGCAGAGGGGGGGAGACACCGCGCAAAGGAGCCAGGAGCGGGCAGAGACACACACCACGTGTGCTCTGCCGCAGGAAGCAGAAGCCCCACCCCCAGGCACCCTGGTCCTGCCCCCTGCTCCCAGGCACCCTGGTCCTGCCCCCCGCCCCCAGGCACCCTTCCTTCCATCCATTCCCACATGCCGGGCCTTGGTGAAGGATGATGCCGGGGGCGGGGCTTAATGCCGGGACGCAGGGGATTGGCCAACAAGGTAGGAAACTGCCGCGGGGGTGGGACTTTGTACAATGCCGGGCCGCATCCAATCAGCAAGACCCATTTTCCACGTAACACAAGCCCAACCCCTGGCATTAAAAAAAAAATACTTACCAGCCGGGCTGCTGCAGTCTCCTCCTCCGCGCCGCCGCAGACTCACGCACAGCACACAGCGCACAGCGCACAAAAAAAAAACGGGGACACATTGAGGAAAACCCGGGACATTTCTGGGGCACACAGGAAACCGGGACAGCTCTCGAAAAACCGGGACTGTCCCGGCAAAAGTGGGACGGGTGGTCACCCTATGCATAGATTGATTCAGACAAAAACCCCGCTGAATGACCAGTGATGCTCTTTTCATTGTGCAATAGCAGTTATATGTCTGTTTCATTCTAGTCACAGACTGAATCTTGATGGCGGAAGCTTTCATAACAAGGAATCTGGTTCGGACCACGTGGGCAAGGTAGAATGACTGGATCAGAATTGCACTTCTTTGTTGTAATCTGCTTCTTCTTTCCAGCATCTTGTGGGAAGCAGATTGTAGCACTGAGACAGCAAAGCGACTGCGCTTATAGGAACTCACAGCGTGCTTGGTTAGGACGCAGGATCTGTATCTGGACTGAATCACACAAGCAGCTTTCTTTATATTCCTGTAGCGTCTTTGTTGCTGAACCCTTCTAACATATGACTGCAGTACAATCACACATTGTTTCAGATATTAATATTTCCTCCTTTGTTGTTGCATTCTCCAAATTGACTGAAGAATGCAGGCTGCTTTATTCCGGCAACCAAGCTGACAAATTTTCATCCCTCTATAGGCGGCCTGTATGATGACAGCTGCGGAGCGTTTGCGCAGATAACGTTGCCTCTCCAGTCTTCCTTGGATGAGGGCTCTGTAGTATCTCTGAATTGTCGGGATGCTTCTATTTTTTATTTCAGAGTCTACTCTGATTTTAGACATTTCTAACTGGAAATATAAGTAGTTACCGCTTTCCTTTTCCAAGGCACCCTCTGCCCACAATTCCCTACGGAATGAATCCACTCAAAATTCTCAGTTTTTCATCAACTTTGGGTTTCATCCATCCCGACATCCCATCGACACCTCACCCTCCGATGTTCCAGCTGCAGATGGACGATCTTGTCTTTACAAAGATCTTGGAAAGGAATCCAGGAGAACCTCCAGACGGCCATCTCTAGACAGAAACACCAAGCCGATCGCCCCCGCCGTGGGACTCCTGAGTTTAAACCTGGGGACAAGGTATGGCTTTCATCGAAGAATATTTGACTCAAAGTGCCTACTCTCAAGCTGGCACCCAGATACCTGGGGTCCTACCCCATTCTGGAGAAGATCAATCCGGTAGCCTTCCGCCTACAACTTCCACCCGCTATGAAGATCCTTCCGTCTTCCACGTATCTCTCCTTAAACCTGCATTCCAGAGTACTCGCTTCCCAGATCCATCTTCCTCGGCTCCAACCCTGCGACTCGTACACGGTCAACAAGAATACGAGATTCAGTCCATTCTTGATTCAAGAATTTCTAGAAGAACTCTTCAATACCGGGTGCACTGGAAGGGATACGGACTTGAGGAACGATCTTGGGTCCCTCACCATCACATCCATGCTCCTGTTCTTCTCAAGAGGTTCCACCAGAAATTTCCCCTCAAGCCTTACCGGAGTCACCTTGAGGTCGCTCCTGAAGGGGGGGGGGGGGACTGTCAGGAGCCAGGTGCCATGCACATTTCCCCACAGGTGCACAGCCCCCTGCCCTGCTCTGACAGCCGCTGATGGGGCTCAGGACTCGCGCGCTCTCACGCGCACTCCCGCTTCCTCTGCGCATGCGCGCGGCTCATCCTCGCGCCGGACGACGTTCCCACGTGGGCGCACACGGGCTGGGGTCACAGAGGGAGTACCTACCCGCCCCCGGATCGTGGCGCACACTCCCTGTGCGCGGCGCACGTGCCACGTACCCAAGCTCCGTGGCAACAGGCACTGATTGCCCTCAGCACCCTCATCTGACTTCATTACCTTAGCCTATCACTGGCTCCGCACTGACACTTCCCCGGTTCCGCCTCTGGTTCGGATTGGATCGCCTCACCTATTTAGGCTCAGCAGTGCCACTGGCACATCGGCTGAGCATAAGCTTCCTGTTCCTGTGCTTACCTCTCTTGTCTCCTAGATATCCTGCCTTGTCTTGTTTGATCTCCCGTGAACCGACCTTGGCTTGCCTTTGGACCACTGCTTCTCTGGAACACCGACCTTGGCTATCCTCAACCCTCCGCAACTCTCCTAACCTGAACTCAGCTCTCAGACCTCGACCATTCTACCTTCTCCTGCACCGACCCCAGCGACTAGTACCTCCAACGTTCCGGACTTCTCCTATCCTCACCTCGGCAAGTATTATGACTATTCTACTCTCCCTGCTCCTGTCCCGGCGAGATCAACTACGCACACTCCAGACCGGATCCCCGTGCCTGTCGGTGGTGTTTTCTCTATTCCCACCTCAGTACCGAGGGTCTCGTCTAGTTTGTGGTGGGCACAGCGTGACAGTATCTTGGCGTGTGAGATTCTAGGGAGATTGTTGGGGCAAAGATATAGTCGATACGGGAGTACATGCCGTGTGGCGGGGAGAAAAATGTGTATCCCTTAGCCAGAGGGAATAATTCCCTTAATTTATCACAAAGCTGCAAATTCTTAAGCCCTTTGAGCAGGACTTGCAAGTCCTCCTTCCACGTTTGAGGGCCTGTTCTATCCATCTCAGGGTTAATCGCCAAGTTGAAATCGCCCAAGAATACCTGTCCCACCGCCACCTTTTCCAGGATATAAAAAAATGTAGACATAAATTTGGCCCTGGCCTCATTGGGTGCATATACATTCGCTAGTGATTGCTCCTGGCCATGGAGGGAGCCCACCACAATCAGAAACCTGCCTTCCCTATCTGCTCTCACTGTCATGGCCTTAAAGGGGATGGTATTTTTTATCAATATGGAGACTCCTCTTTTTTTTCGTTTGAGCTGTGGCATGGAATACCTGTTTGAACTGTCTATCGAAATAGGCGGGTGCCCTGCCTTGTTTGAAGTGCGTCTCCTGGCGTAACACTATGTCTGCTTTTAGTCTCTTGTAATCAGACATGGCCATGCGTCTTTTGCACGGGTTGTTAAAAACCCTTAACGTTATGGGATATAACATTCATGACATTGGAAGGGAAATAAGACTGCCTCACCTGGTCCAATTCGCTTGGTTGCGGAGGCCAGGCCCATCCTGCTGTGTACGTGATGTGGATGCTGGGACTGGACAAACTTTCCTCCCTCCTGTGGGTATAGGGAGGACTGGGACTGGGACAGGGGAAGGATAGGGGTGGAAAAAATGGCTTTACGGGTTGTTCTTGGTGAACCTAGCCCGCGGCCTGAGGTCCCTTGGGAACTTGGGAGAAGGGGGGTACCAAGGTGGGTTGCGAGATGCGCACGTCTAACCGTGCCTCTCTTCTGGGGACTCATCACGGTGTACTATAGCTTTCCGAGTACCGCTCAGCCGCCCCAGGTACTTAATGAAAGAAAGAAGATAACCAATACAATATTTTATCATATAATAACAATCTCTTAATAACCTTTATAAAAAGCACACGTGAGCATCCTCTACTTCCCCCTGAGAAGTGAAGCCTTACAATCGGATTTGCCTTTTGACCTTGTCATACATTGTACATGTTAAGAAAATGCGAAGAGTGAAGGAAGGCAACAACATAGTAATACATGACCCCTTGACCTTATGACCTGCCAGAGGCTTGAAGTGGGACAATATGCAACCCAATGGGGACCTCCTATTTGTAGGTATTTCCGTCTTGTCTTTGGCTCCCCACTTTTTTAGACCCTAAAACTAGTAAGCCTGCTTGCTCCACCTATCTTGGGGGCAAATTTTTCTCGTTGCATCCCTTGCACCCTTATGATCATGAGAAACACAGTAAATGGAGCAGCCTATGCGTTCCTCAAATTTGATGAACACTCTTTACCTCCTGGGGTTTTAGCGGGGACACCAGCGCTGCCTATATCGGACCCTTAGTAAATTAGTAAATAGGAAGGCTGCTTCGGAATACCTGCCTCCCTCCCGGGAACATACCCCTACTTTGTCTGATCTTTTTATCTCTTCCTCTGGGGGATTGCACCATTATCATCCACAGAGAGAACGTCTCGATCTCTTATTTATCTAGGTAACATGCCCTGATGTCACTGAGATAAGATTTGTGCTTCTCTCCCCAGGTAGGAAATCGCCCTGCTCTCTTATCTCCCATTTCTGTCCACCCCTCTTCTCTAAGGGGCCTATGTGGGAGCATTTTTATGGGCTAAGTAACTACAGGCTGCTATTCTTAGATCTGTCTCCTCGGTCAGTCCCTCAGGGACTTACTCAGGGGAGTATGAGCCACCCGCCATGGGCCCGACGAACCTATCACTTACAGTTAAAACGTCTATTTAGCCTTTGTCCTTCGGCCTTTGTGTGCTAATGTTCCGTAGGCCTCTCCCCCACCTCCATCCCAGCACCTTGGAGGGCAGACCTTGTACTCGTCATCCCCGGGTTTCCACAGTGTCCCGGTGCTGTCTTGTGAGTCTAACGGGGGGGATAGTGGGGCTGGTAGGTGGGTGATGAGGCGAGACAAGAGAGTTATTAGGGACGTCGGCTTCAGGTGGGAGCAAAGTCAAGGCAGGGGTCGGATCAAGTTGGAGCAGGGGGGTTCAAAGTACTCATGTAGGCCCAACTAGCTAGGCCGATCCAGCCTCCAACATGGTTCGGGCCTTCTTCTGTTGGGCTCTCGTGGAGCCCACAATCTTTCACACTGGGCAGGGATATTTAGCTGGACTTACCTCCCCCTCGGCGACCTCCAAGTATAGTCTCAAGCCTTCTAAGAAAACAGGACCTCCCCCCATGTCTATTAGAGTGTGGGCCAAGCCCCCCCGCCCACCAATCACTAAGAGGCGAAAGGGGAAGGCTCACATGTACCTGATCCCTCAGGATCGCCATCACCAGCTTTAGGGCTCTACTTCTGTACAGACTGGATGGGAACAGGTCCTGGAAAACCTGGAGCGGAATACCTTCAAAGTTAAGATTCCCGGTTCCCCTCGCCGCTGCATGGAAGGCTTCTTTCACTTTGAATTAGTGGAAGCGGATGATGACGTCTCACAGGGTTCAGTCAGTCCCGGCGGGGTCTGCGCGCTCGATAGCAGCGATCTTGCAGGAAGGCGGATTCCTCCCTCTCCAGCAGCATGGCCATCAGCCATCTTGAGATGAAGACTCCGGCTCCAACTCAGACTCCGGTAGGCCCCACACTCTCAGGTTCTTCCGTCGCTCCCTGTCTTCATGCTGGTGAGATAGGTCCACTACCTGGGCTTGAAGGTTCTTCATTGCCTTTGCCATCTTCTCCTGGCTCCTGATCGAGTCATCCAGTTTCCTTTCCAAAATGTCGGTCCTTTCGCCTAATGAAGAAACCTTTCCTCACCTCGTCGATCTCTGAGGTTCCCATATAGGTCCAGGAAATCTTGTTTGGTAACTTGGGTGTAGTTCGAGAGTTACGGCATTTCCTGGGACTCCTGCCTCATTGTCTGAGCAATCATTAGGTCTAGGCTCCGGGGCCCGCGCCTTGCGGGAGTCCCTCTGTTTTCGGAAATATGTGACAAAGTCACTGGAGATGTTTTTTTTTTGAGCTGGTGGTTTAGGAGCCATCCTGAATTGGTGAGGGGATAATTCCCAGTGTTTTCGATCGATTTTGGTTATATGGTTCTTATTTTAATAGCTTTTAAGTCACTGGTGGTGCGGAGCTCAGGCCCTAAGCGACCATCAGCTCCAGGACCCGCACATGCCCCCTGTGTTGTTGTAATTTCATGGGGGTAAACGAGGTGGGTGAAGAGGGTAGTTGCCCCAGGGTGGGTGCTTAGGCCTCTCTGGTGGGGAGTGTGAAGGGTTAACCCCTTCTTTACCATAGTGGTTACCACTGCTGTGGTAGTGTAGGGGTTAACTCCTCCCACAACCGTCCCGGTAGAACTAACCAACCACCTTGGGGAAGCTACCCTCTTCACCCACCCCCTCTACCCCCTCTACCCCCCAAGAAACCAGGTACTCGGGTTTAACCCCTTCATTGCCTTAGCGGCTAGCCACTAAGGTAATGAAGCTGATTTTATTTTAATAATAGTATTGAAGCAGGGGGTCTCCAGAGCTGAACCGCATTCATTTCAAGTCCGGGTCCCCTGCTTCCCAAGTTACACAGCCCCCCGGTATGAAGTGCCGGTATCTCCCTCCATTGTTTAAATCTCCCGCGTCACGTGACCGGGACATTTAAATGCACAGGAGATATCGTTACCCCATACTGGGGCCTGTAACTCAGGAAGCAAGGGGTCCCCGGACCTGAAATTAATGCGGTTCAGCTGAGGAGACGCCCTGCTACAATACTCTGTTATTCAAATTTTAATAAAAACAGTGCGATCACCTGTAAGAGCTGGGCAGGGAGATGCAGCTCTGTCTGTGCACGGAGATCACCTGTAAGAGCTGGGCAGGGAGTTGCAGCTCTGTCTGTGCAGGGAGATCACGTGTAAGAGCTGGGCAAGGAGATGCAGCTCTGTCTGTGCAGGGAGATCACCTGTAAGAGCTGGGCAAGGAGACGCAGCTCTGTCTGTGCAGGGAGATCGCGTGTAAGACCTGTGCTGGGAGATGCAGCTCTATCGGTGCAGCTCCTACAGACTGCAGGAGGATCTTAGAAAAAGGCTGAGATAAGGTCACTGCTATCCCGAGCGGTATTGGCATTTTCCTTTCTGAATACCGTGATAACACAAATGTCAGATTGTGAGGTAGGGTAATGCCAAACCATTCATTTTGGCAGTAATTTTATCTAAGCTACTAGAATGAGCCCCTAAATATCTCCAGATAACTGCTTTTATGCCGTAAAAGCTGAAAGCCAATCATTCAAGATCTGAATGCGTAACTTCTTTAGTGCTGAATGTGTTGCCCCCCCTTGTGAGGACTACTATGGCAGTGGAAGGGTTAAGGGCCTTAGAGGGTTAACAGTGTGGGCTCACACAGGGTAACTACCCTCTCCCATCAAATGAAACAGGGTGACTTGCCCACTTTATGCCTGGTGAAAGTGACCACTAGAGTATATATTCCCAGGTAGACTGTTCTATAATCAGGTTCCTCAGGAGTAACAGTTGGAGAGAGCCTCACTGTAAGTTATGTACTGTAAATATGTTCAAGTGTATAGTTATGTGTAGTAAGGATGTCCTGTCACCTTTATTGTTTTCAGTTAAGGAACGTGTCCTTTACAGATAGAGCCCATAGTAATGACCAGAGATTGTTCTTTGACCAGAAGAGGAGCAGGCGAGTGCTCAGCAGGGAGTATTCAGGGTAGAAACTCCGGAGCATAGTTGGTCTGGCTCACTGGAAGTTCCCTAGCGAAACTCCGATCCAATAGGTATGGAAGAGGTAGACGTGCACATAGTGATGTGATACTGATCCCTGGAGATTGAGTGAACTCCCACCAACATGTCCTCCGTAAACTCCCGATCTGTTAAGTATAGAGGAAGTGTTCGATATATAGGCATTCTGGAAAATTGTCACCCACTGCAAGGTGTGATGAATGTGGCCTGCGCTAATTACAGAGTTCAAAGCTTAGGGACTTCAAGAATGTCCCAAATGATGTCTCTCATGCACTGGGCAGCAAGAGTTCCAATGAGATGGACATCTAAACTCGTTAGCCAGGAGCTGATGTGGAGCACTGTCCTCCATACTGCCGGCGAGCTGTGCCCATGGAGGAAAGAGAATGAACGGCCTCTACTCTGGATGTTCACAACTGGCAGAATGGGAGCACCACCCTCAATATGTCCCCCAACGAGGAACAAGCCATGGAAGTTGCTCTAGTAGATGTACCTACAGAGGCAATGGAGCCAGAGGTGAATGAGGGCGTCACAGGATTCTGCCCCCGGTGGAGCCAAGTGCCATCCATTGCAGCAAAGCTAAAGATGCTCCTGATGATGTTGCCGCACATGATGTTTGCTGAAGTTGGTAATCCCCAAATTGATATATTTGGGGGACGACCACGTGGTGGATCCTGAGATGGGAAAGGATGGTGGGGAAGCGCACACAAGAAAGTTTGACCCGAATGTCTGCTTCAAGGAGCTGAGGTTGTCCGGGACAATTGGGGGTAGTAATATTCTTATGTACCTGTAGGGGTTATAGACGTTGTTGACATGTTCCGAGGCCAATGAATTAAATGTACTGTAAAGATTATATTGCCCATCACAGCCCACCCCTAGCATTGCACTGCGTTTACATGTATATTGTGCCTGACAAAAGATGTGTTGTATTGAAGAAAAGGTTATATACTGTGTATGTGACAGTGGGTGGGGGAGTGGGGAATTTGGATGGACTGGGCGCTTCCCAATTAATATTAGATTGGTGTAATAAGTGACACACCTTAGATACACACAATAAACCTTACACCACAAAGTGATAATAGAAATAAAAGTGTACAAGTGCAGCTCAACTTCCTCTGGTGGGACAGTTCCAAGTCCCAGGATGTAGAATTTTCTTTTCTTGGGGTTGAGGAGGAGCGCAGGATAAGTTCGTGATATGTGAAAAAATAAAAATATATATAGTGCAGATGGTAGATCACTGCTAAAAAGATAATCAATAAATGAAATGAACTCACAAAAATCGTATTGTATTACTGCATGTCAGAGATCCATCTCTCTCTGACTGGAGCCCTTTGTGTAGCTGGGGTCAGGATGCCTCTCAGTGGAGTGGATGATATGCAAGTGAAAGAAACCACAAATAGTGCATACTGTATAAACTATAAATATGTATTAGTCACAAATATTAAGGAAACTCACATTTTCCATAAATTCAATGGGTGGTGGAGAGAACCGCCGTTAGAAGGGTGGTGGAGAGAACCGCCGATAGAAGGGTGGTGAAGTGTAAGGCTGCTGCCCGGTGCTTCCTTTCACTTGCACCTCACAGTGTAGTTCCGCGTCAGTCTCTGCCGTCGCGTCACTTCCGGTTTCGCGTCACAGGTGAGGGCAGGAAGCCAAAATGGGTCTGGTGTCAGCAGTAGATTGCCAGTCCTTCAGTGAGCAAATTCTCTCCAAACTCTAACTCTACGCGTTTCGCACACTGCTTCGTCAGGAGTATCATATCGCCTGAAGAAGTTTACTTTGTTAAACGAAACGCGTCGCGACTGTTGTGGCTGGCGGTTTTACTACCCACCACCAGTACACACTCAAGTGTACCGTTCCTGCTTATTTCCGATCGTTTCTATGCTATCAAAAACGGACAGGCATCCTAAGGACACCTATTGAAGGCCCCGGTTCCTGCGCATGCGCGCTACACTCCTCACCACGCTACCACACGTGGAGGACAGGAGAGTGAACAGAGACAGCCCCAGCGCGCGGGTCTGATCTCTCAGAACTGAGATTACCCTTCATACTTCCTATGTGATGCCCTACTCCTGTGATAGACACCAGAATCGGGGATTATTAAAGAAATTTTATATGTAAGTTACTAATTTTATTATTTGTTGCTAATACAATATCTATCTCTCATCTTGGTGCGCTTTTGTGTTTTTTCTTGTTTTGCTGATATTGGTATCACCATCGGGGTTCCGGTGGAGACCACATTTGGAGGTGGGGGAGACACCTCATAAACACAGAAGCAGCAAGAGAACTGAGAGGGACCAACACTCCAAGTTTAAAGAGCCAGAGCGCGGACTGAACTTTTCATTCATGTATGTATGTATATATATATATATATATATATATGAACCAATGCTTTCCCGGCGAGAAAAAGAAGCAGCACTCAAAGCAATATGGTAAATAAATTGTATTAAAGACAATACATCAGTACAGACCAAACCAACGTTTCGATCCAGAAAGGACCTTCCTCAGGGAGTGCTAGAAGACAATGGCACCCAGGAGTGTATTTATACCCATAATGCACCAGGTGTATCCAATTAGAGGGAGCTAATCAGAAAGATCTCTCTCTCTCTCTCTCTCGCCTGCCCCGCAGAGCTTACAATCTATATTTCTGGTGCCTGAGGCACAGGGAGATAAAGTGACTTGTCCAATGTCACAAGGAGCCGGCACCGGGAATTGAACTAGGCTCCCCTGCTTCACACTCAGTGTCATTGTTCTCAGAGTCAGTGCCTTTACTCACTGAGCCTTTACTCACTGGGCCTTTACTCACTGAGCCTTTACTCACTGTGCCTTTACTCACTGACCCTTTACTCACTGAGCCTTTACTCACTGAGCCTTTACTCACTGGGCCTTTACTCACTGAGCCTTTATGCACTGAGCCTTTACTCACTAAGCCTTTACTCGCTGAGCCTTTACTCGCTGAGCGTTTACTCGCTGAGCCTTTACTCGCTGAGCCTTTACTCGCTGAGCCACGCCTTCTCCCATGTATGTGCATGAAAGTATAAATACAGGACAACGAAGCAGTGTTCCTCTGGAATCTCACCGCCGCCGCGTCCCCGCGACTAATCTCAGTCACTTCCGGATTCCTCCATCTCCGGTGTAGGGGAAAGATTTCTGCAGCACGAAACATTTTCCCGGGACTCCCTTCTCATCAAACTTTACCAAAGATTTGCCATCTTCATGTACCAATGAAAACCAACTTTCAGACCGGCATTAAGGCCAATTCCACCTCCCTATCACCAAACACAGCCCCCCCCCCCCCTGGGAGACTGAGGTTCTTTGGTCCCGTACGGGTTTTCTCCTTCATTTTTGCCCCTTTATTTTAATCTCTCTACAAACCTCCCACCGCTCATGTTAGATTAAACCAAAGCATATTTCGCAGAGTATACACATTTGCAATGTGTTCTCTTTCTTATTGATAACTCTTATACAAAATATGTCATGGAAAACCAGCTGTACTGTACATTTCCCTCTGACTTCTCCCTTCTTTGCTCCTGTCCGTGTGTCACTTTTAATAGATTTCTTGGGGAGAGAGTTGATTGTTCCTGTTGTCAGACAACATGTGGGATACATCCCCGTTGCATTTGAGGCCCCTGATTTAGTATCTCCAAGGTCACTGCCTAGGGAAAATCCTTAGTTGTTCATGTCCAATAAAGAAAGCCTCTCTCTCCTAATTATAGAACAACATGCTCCTAGCCAGAGCCAAGCTCAGGGCGATTTCTTTGCAGGTCACCGCAGATATGTCTATCACTGCAGTAACACAGATGTACCTGGCTATGTTGCTTGTTATCACGGAATAAATACTGTGCACTCATGTTACACAAAGATACAGGGTGCTGAGCTGATACCATGCATCAATATCGTTAGTAGGGTTACGGAGTCTTGTTATGGGGTTCGTGGATAGAAGGCTCTGTGAGGATGCATTTGTTGAAAGAGTAGAAATATTTATTCAGGACAATAAAAAAAAATCCTCTACTTCTTATGTCTGGAAAAACACATCCGCTTTTCTCATTAGTCCTGACTAAATACTTGGGAATTTCCAACAAATGCATCATGGAGATTCTATTTACAGATCATTATTTCAGCAACATGAAGCAGTGTCTTGCTTTTCTCCGTTCGATCTTACTTCACGTGCCCCAGGCTACGCTTACAGTGCCGGCGACAGCGACGCGACGATGACGTCATGCTGCGGTCGCTGGAAAAATCAAATTGAAATGACTTCCAGCGATCGCGACTAAGCCGTCGCTCCGTCGCGCTTATTATAAGCGCACGTGACGGCGGCAATGCATTTGTTTTGACCCCAATGTCGCGTCGCTGTCGCCGGCACTATAAGCGCAGCCTATTATATTGATTTGATTTTGGTTCCCCCCCTTCCTTCCTTTTTAATATTCTGGGGTTCCTGGCAGGGATTGAGGCGGTAAAACCCAAAAAGCACATGTTTAACCATAAAACGTAACTTGAATTCACAGTGAATTGAGGGAGAATATGCCAAAGAGGTGAGCCAAAATAATGTTGCACTTCTGGAACTTCAAAGCAGCATCCAAGTTGCCATTTTTTTGTTTTCCCCCTTTTATGTGCATCAATACAATCCACACACTGACAGTAATTAGTTAAATTGTCGATTGATCCGTTCTCCTGTGATCGATCGTCGAAGATTCGGCTCGGGGGTTCACTAAATGGCTGTCAGTGCAGCAGAGGAGGACCAAAGATGCAAAGTTCTGTGGGGAAGATCATGTGACCAGGCAGTCACTAGATACAATTGGTGCACTGCTAGAGAGAGGGCAGAGCTCAAAAAGGGGTGTGCCAGAGCCTGTTTCAGAAGAGGAAGGGAATGTGACTTTGTAAATGGTTGCTATATAAACAAAAAATGCGTGTTACATTATTAACTTATTATAAATGTCATTCAGAGCTTTAAAAAATGCTACAAGTACAGTCTCATAGTACATAACGGATTTATTAAAAAAAACACACATGTAGGATATTGCTTGGTCAGCAGGTTTAAACTGTGGACCAGATTCGGCCCCTCAGGGACTTTGGACACTCATGGTGCACATATTCTTTTACATATAAACTCATTATAAAATACACATGGCACAAATGTTATATAAACGCTTACAGAATGTAATAGCAATTTGGAAGTCTTTTTAGAAATATTTGAGGGAGGCCGCGGCAGCGCACTTCTGGTCTTTTTACTTAGAAACGGAACGCCCCGTGTGTGGTGGCGTTCCGCTGACCATGAAAAAGTGGCAAGATATCAAGCTTAGCAGTTTATACATCAGAGTTGCAAAAATGCATACAGGCATACCTCGCATTAACATACGCAATGGGACCGGAGCATGTATGTAAAGCGAAAATGTACTTAAAGTGAAGCACTAACTTTTTCCCACTTATCGATGCATGTACTGTACTGCAATCTTCATATATGTGCATAACTGATGTAAATAACGCATTTGTAACAGGCTCCATAGTCTCCCCGCTTGCGCACAGCTTCGGTACAGGTAGGGAGCCGGTATTGCTGTTCAGGACGTGCTGACAGGCGCATGCGTGAGCTGGCGTTTGCCAATTGGGCGATATGTCCTTACTTGCGAGTGTACTTAAAGTGAGTGTCCTTAAAGCGGGGTATGCCTGTACTATGAAATAGAATGAAAATACCCAACGTTGTACATATTACGGCGCTGCTAAAGTTCAGTAATAATAAAGATTAAAAGGGCTTCACCCCAGGGGGTGAGATTGCCTGTAGCACAGCCAGCAATGGATTCAAAGTTACGTTTCATATCCTACCAGTGGTTCATACTGAGTGGAATGCACCATACACGAGGATTCCTTTATCTATGTATCTCTCTAGTACACTTTAAGTGTCTACTTTACCTCCCAGGTAGCACCCACCTCTATATTTACATAAGCTGAGTGAGGTTCTTCTACATATTTTTCGAATAAGCTCTCAAGGTGAGTAGTTTGATCTGTCTCTCAAGCTCACTCTAGTTCCCAGTACCTTGACCAAATGGACAGAATTGTATAAGAAGCATTAGACTTTAACTAATGGGAACGTGATTCCGAAATGGTTTTCACTCGAGCTGCAAACACTCAAGGAAGCTGAATAAAACTGTACAGTGAGCAGCCCAGACTGTGGTGGGAAGTCTGTGGTCTACAAAAATATGTTAAATCGAACCTAATCCCAAGAGGACTTAGAGTAAACTTGTAATACTTGTACCACATACAAGAGGAAGTCTTACTCAAGTCATGGGATTGTGTTTGATCACAATGTTGGCATGATCTGATGGAATTATTAATATAACATGAACCCAAGCAACTAAAATCTGTCAACATTGAACTTGAAAACTATAAAATAGACATTACGAAGTGGAACCAATCCCCAGATGTTGGTGAATACAAGAGTTTACTACAGGGGTGAGCAACACCAGTCCTCGAGCCACCAAAATGTCAGGTTTTCCAGATATCGCTGCTTCAGCACAGGTGGCTCAATCAGTAGCTCAGTCTTTAACTTCACCACCTGTGCTGAAGCAGGGATAGCGTGAAGACCTGGCCTGTTGGTGGCCTTTGAGGACTTGAGCTGCCCACCCCGGGTCTACTACAAAATAAACAGATACATTCGTTAACGAGCTAAAGGAACGGAAGCAGAGGAAGTTTCACAGAGATCTTAGAGACTATAGGAGGGGAAAAAAATGTATAAATATCACACCAATATATAGTTACATAGTTGATGAGGATGAAAAAAGACATGTGTCTATCAAGTTCAACCTATGCTAGATTTAGACAACAGATACTTTATCCTATATCTATACTTACTTATTGATCCAGAGGAAGACAAACAAAAAACCCCAGTGACATATCATCCAATGATATCTCATAAGGGGAAAAATAAATTCCTTCCTGACTCCAAGAATTGGCAATCGGATTATTCCCTGGATCAACATCCTTCCCATGTATACTTATTTGGTATATCCCTGTATACCTTTCCTATCTAAAAAGATGTCCAACCTTTTTTTGAACAAATCTCTTGTATCTGCCATCACAGTCTCCATGGGTAATGAATTCCACATTTTAACTGCCCTTACTGTAAAGAACCCTTTCCTTTGTTGCTGGTGAAATTTATTTTCCTCCAACCTTAAGGGATGGCCCAGAGTCCTTTGTACTGCCCGTGGGATGAATAGTTCTTTTGAAAGCTCCCCGTACTGTCCCTGAATATATTTGTATATACCGTATTTCCTCGATTGTAAGACGCAGGTTTTTTCCCTTTTTCACGTGGCTGAAATAGGTCTGCGTCTTACAATCGATGTACTGGGGGAAAAAAAAGAAACAGCCAGGGGGCGCTGCTGGAGATGCCTGCCGGGTTTTCTGTGAGCAGCAAAAATGTCTGCGATCACGGGCCCCCCTCCTCCCCCTCGTGCAGAGAGATATGCTGCAGATGCTGGCCGGGTCTTAGCATAACAGCATAGTTGCGATCACAGCCCCACTGCCCTCTGTGCAGAGAGATTATGGCCGCCCCCCCTCCATGAGGTGCAGAGCGTTAAGTGGAGATCCCACGGACAGGGGTATGTCTTCACAGCAGCCCCCCTCCCCCCTGTCAAATCTCTGTGTGAGCTGTACGTGCAGAAGGAGATCTGTGTGTATCTCTGTATCTGTGTGTGTGTGTGTGTGTGTGTGTGTGTGTATGTATGTGTATCTGTATCTCTGTGTGTATGTGTGTGTGTGTGTGGGTATGTATGTGTATCTGTATCTCTGTGTGTATGTGTGTGTGTGTGTGTGTGTGTGTGTGTATCTGTATCTGTGTGTGTGTGTGTGTGTGTGTGTGTGTGTGTGTGTATGTGTATCTGTATCTCTGTGTGTATGTGTGTGTGTGTGTGTGT
>WSYH01015810.1:998-13834 GCA_036426205.1 Ascaphus truei | reverse complement strand
ATTACAGCCCTGTCAACTACACTAGGGCTATCGATACAGGGGGAGTCTGTCAAGTCAGGGTAAATAAAGGGGCATCCATCGGTCGGACCCCCGGGCAGATTCAACAATTGGGGGCCGGCTTCCTCACTTATGGCCTGGCCCACATGCATCAGTACGGTACTCCATTGCAAGGTGGCATCATACCTTCGCCCTCTGACCCACGTACAAGCTAGCCCAGGGAGTTTTCGAACCTGCGTCTGGACATCTAGCAGAGACACGCCAGCAGGGACTGCCCCGATGGCAACCGCGTGGTTGGGAGGCACGTTAACCTTCAAGGCCCATGCATAGACCTCTTGCTTTGAGAGCGCCCACATGGCGAAATAAAAATAGGACAATTTAGAAAAAAATTATTTACAGGGCACCCCAGGTCTGATCTCTCAACAGCGCCTCCAAATGTAACGGGTTTTCTGAACTGGCCTGACCCACCCAATCTCATATTGGCCCCTGTGGTCTAACCAGTCCCCATTACAGTGTGATGTCTGGTGGTGCACCTGTTGGCAACAGGACTCCTGAGTCTCCCGCATGATGGTGTGTGGGGATTTGCCAACCCAGACAGGCAGCTGAGGTAGTGTACTGAGTCCTACCTATATCCAGTGCAGCGCCTCCACCTCATCAGGATCCCGGCGTCCGCTGGGGGATGATTCTGATGAGGAACTCCTCTGTGGTGCTTCTCTCTGTGCAATGATTCCACACTTGCACACGAGAGTGTCTTTAATCAGGATCATCTTTATTAGTACGGTGGGCCAGCTGCCCTCCACAATGGGGTGTATTCAGCCTCCCATGTTCACCGCACCTCCCTTTGAAAGGTATCTCTTCCCTTAATTGGTGGGTTCCCTATCTCCCCTTTAGGGAGATAGTCCCTGTGCCAGGTCCCTGGTCACAGTCTTATAAGCTGTCTCCTCCCAAGCCTGCACTCAGACTTGCTCCTTGTCTCATAGCTCTTACATAACACTCCAACAGCTTTTCTCTGTCTGCCTTGTGCTGCCAGACTCACAGCTCTGCATCAGACTACTGCAACAATGTTGCAGACCTCCATGTGCCTCTTACTGAACAGAGGCAGCCCAAAAACAGGAACTCAACTAACTTTAGACAGTGCTGTGTCATATCACCTAGGAACAGGCACATCTCTGATGTCACTAACCGTGGACACACAGCATGTTGTCACTTCCTATGGGACATATGACACCTCACCAGGGTGTGAGGGCAAACCTCCATGATAACTGCTGGCATGCCCATAACTTACCAGGCCTTACTGTCAGCAGGAGAGATGACTGCAGCCATTTTACAGCATGGTTACATTCTCCCCCTGGTGAATCCCACCGATCCCGGCTGGGACCTAAATTTGAAGTACCTTTCTTCAGGAAGCACTGTAAAATGGAAAACACACATAATTAGTCACAACATTACAGTACATATCTTCAGCATACATAGTAACAGATACATCCTAACTTTAGATGATAACATCCCGGATTACTCCTTGATGGAGTATCCATTAGTGGTACTACCATACCCTCTTAAGGTGGCCTGCACACAGCATGGTCCACTGGGTTTAAAGCAGCAATGCTGTAACCCTCTGGGTGACACTTCTTAGGTAACCCGCCAGGATCCCAATCTTCTTCCCCTGATCCTTCCTCCTCATCAGTGCCATATCCCCTATCCTCACCAGTGGAACCCATCTTAAACTCAATTTCTCCCTCCATGAGGGGCTCAGGGACGTATGGGTATTCCAGGCCATGCGGGTGTTTGTACTTGGCTATAATAGCCCTCTCGGCCCGGCTGCTCCTAGTCAGCTCTGCGTTCCCTGCCCTCCCTGGCAACACCCATGACAGGGGCTCGTCTGTGTCCACGGGGTCAGATAATATCCCAGGCCCCATAGGCTCTATATTATGCTGACATATCTGAAACCATCGTTCCTGCATCTCCCTCTTCCTCTGGGCCGGTGTAAATTCCCCCACCGCCCACCAATAGTCCACTACGTCCTCTTTCTGTAGTAAGAACCGTGTGCGGTCCATCCACCCCACGTATCCCTCAAATAAGGGAGCCCACCATCGGGTCTCCTTACGTTCCTCAGACCCCCACTCTAGTGAGTCCCCCTCCTCTGTATCCCCCCAAGAAGATACCCCAGAGGTCCTTGATGAAAGAGGCCTAGACCACCTCTCTTGTTTGGCGCTATCCTGAGACTTAACTACGGCCACACTGGGTATCCATCGGGACTCGGATACTTTTCCCAACTGCCCTCCAACCCTCGACCCACCATCAGAGGCATAGCTGTTCAGTCTCTCCCCAGTCCATTCCTCACCGATTCCCTGGGACCCTCCCGACACTCCCAAACTGGATGTGGACCCACAGGAAAAGGTGACAGGGACAGGGGCTTTAGCTAGGGCATGGTGTTGGGCATAGGGACAGGAAATGGGCATCCAGTATGTGTATGTGTGTGTCAGTCAGTGTGTGTGTGTCAGTCAGTGTGTATGTGTGTATGAGTGTTAGTCAATGTGTGTGTATGTGTGTCAGTCAGTGTGTGTGTGTATGTGTGTGTATGTGTGTCAGTCAGTGTGTGTGTGTGTATGTGTGTCAGTCAGTGTGTATGTGTGTATGTGTGTCAGTCAGTGTGTGTGTGTATGTGTGTCAGTCAGTGTGTGTGTGTGTGTGTGTATGTGTGTCAGTCAGTGTGTGTATGTGTGTCAGTGTGTGTATGTGTGTCAGTCAGTGTGTGTATGTCAGTGTCTCAGTCAGTGTGCGTATGTGAGTCAGTGTGTGTATGTGAGTCAGTGTGTTTATGTGAGTCAGTGTGTGAATGTGTGTCAGTGTGTGTATGTGTGTCAGTGTGTCAGTCAGTGTGAGTCAGTGTGTGTATGTGTGTCAGTCAGTGTGTGTGTGTGGGTCAGTCAGTGTGTGTGTGTGTGGGTCAGTCAGTGTGGGTCAGTCAGTGTGTGTGTGTGTCCGGCTGCAGCCAGGATGGGGTGTAACATTGCGCACCACCTCTCTCCCCCCCCCCTTACACAAATTCTGCACCCCCCCCAAGCAAATTCTGCACCCGCATGCAAATTCTTCACCCCCCCCACCCCGCGGGGTACATGCGCGTGGCACGGGCATGAGTGACCGAGTCCCTGTGCCGCGCGGGTTGCGCCCAGGTTTGCACCGTGTGCCAGTGGAGAGCTGAATGGCGCCACTGCCAATGGGCGTTAGGAGCATGTGGGGGGAACGATGCTGCTGCCAGCCGCTTATGCGCATGTGTGGCGTCCGTTAGTGGCGCAATCACAACTGCGCATGCGCGGCATGGCAGCGGGCGGGGAACAGCGGCCGTGGAACAGTTAGGCCGTTAGGAGCGGCGGATGCGGCGGCTATCGCCGCCGCCGCTTATGTCATATGTCAGCAGCCGGGTGTGTGTGGGGGTGTGGGTGTGGGGGGTGCAGTGGCGATTAGGAGCAGCGCCGGCGGCTATCGCCAGCGCCGCATGTGACAGGGGACGTGTGAGTGGAGTGGTGTCCATTACGTGACGTCACTTCCATTTCACATTTCGCCCCCCATCTATCCAGTTTTGTCCCATCAGGACTAGGTGCCACGAACGAAGTTTCACTTCAAAAAACATGCAATGAACTACTAACTAGATAACCACAAGTTCCATACCCTGGATGATGGTTGTAAATATCCAATTCTTGGTCAGGATGGAGATACAATATGTAGCGGGCCCCTCCTTACCTCCGATGCAGGGAGGGAAGCTGTCGAGGCGATCGGAGCCGCCGGAGCTCTACGTCGGACCCAGGAGGTGGGATCGAACATCTTAGGTTTGCACATGCGCAGGTAGGATGCGGTGCGCATGCGCCGATAGATAGTAGTGCGGCAGCCATCTTAGTTGGCTCCGCAAGACACCGCACAGGGCTACGTCCCAGGATCCCTTGTAGGAAAAGGCCACATGGGGCTAGGCAGCCAATAGGGCTTGAGGAGGCAGGGATAGCTTTGGTATGCAAACAGACCAGAGTCAGTTGTGAGGGAGCCAGAGAGGTAGCAGGTAGTGTCCAGTGAGCAAGTGGTTCCTGTTCTAGGCCTAGGCTTGCCCGTCTTAGGCCCAACTAGGCCCTGAGTCACAGCCAGTCAAGTGTTGTAGGGAAGGCCCCAGATGGGGACGCTTTCACTTTAGCATATGCTATTTCTGATTCATCGGTTACCGGTTGTCCACGCGGTGCCCTGCTCTCTGGGACCAAGCCAAAGGACACCTCATAGACATTGTGTGATATCCTTCAGCTGGAGTTCGATCCTCACACAGCGGATCAAAAATTATAAGGAGAGAGGGGATTGTTGGAGGCCCAATGTCGTGGGACCAGACTGATCCCCTATTTCACCAGGTTCACCTGGGTAAAGAAGTGCCTAGGCAGGTATAAAGTGCACCAACATTTCACAGGGGTAGCGCTAGCTCAGATATTGGGTGGAACTGACACTGGGAAGGACACCAGGGATATTGGTGTTACTGCACCCTAAGTACTTTGGGAAAAAACAACAAGACAGATAGCGCTAACTAATAACAATGATTGTAATATAATGTTTAAAACACCTAAGGTATGGACCGAGGTTCACACATAAGGGGCTGCCTAGTGATACAACAAACTGACCCCCTGGTCAGAACAAGAATATGGAAAGGGAATATGTATCTAAAGGCGCCTTTTCAAACAATAGCAATAAAAAAGGATGTATGTATGTATGTCTTTATTTGTATAGCGCCATAAAATGTACATAGCGCTTCACAGTAGTAATACATGTCATATAAATAACAAATATAAATAACAGAACATGGGAATAAGTGCTTCAGACATACTGTAAAAGTAACATTAAGGAAGGAGTCCCTGCTCCGAGGAGCTTACAATCTAATTGGTAGGTAGGGAGAACGTACAGAGACAGTAGGAGGGAATACTAGTAAGTGCGTCTGCAGGGGGCCAAGCTTTGTGTCATGTGTCCATGATTATCCAGTGCTACTCATATGCTTCTTTAAGCAGATGTGTCTTAAGGTGGGTCTTAAAGGTGGATAGCGAGGGGGCTAGTCGGGTATTGAGGGGAAGGGCATTCCAGAGGTGTGGGGCAGAAAGTGAGAAAGGTTTAAGGCGGGAGAGAGCTTTAGATACAAAGGGGGTAGTAAGAAGACTTCCTTGAGAAGAACGCAAGAGTCGTGATGGTGCATAGCGAGAAATTAGGGCTGAGATGTAATGAGGGGCAGAAGAATGTAAAGCTTTAAAAGTGAGCAGTAGAATTGAGTGTGAGATACGCGATTTAATCGGAAGCCATGAGAGGGATTTCAGCAGGGGAGACGCTGAGACAGATTTAGGAAAGAGTAGAGTGATTCTGGCAGCAGTGTTTTGGATAGATTGTAGGGGAGACAGGTGAGAGGTAGGAAGGCCGGACAGCAGGAGGTTGCAGTAATCGAGACGTGAGAGAATGAGGGCCTGAGTCAGAGTTTTAGCAGTTGAGTAACAGAGGAAAGGGCGTATCTTTGTGATATTGCGGAGGAAAAAGCGACAAGTTTTAGAAACGTTTTGAATATGAGAGGAGAATGAGAGAGAGGAATCAAGTGTGACCCCTAGGCAGCGTGCTTGGGCTACTGGGTGAATGATCGTATTTCCAATAGCAATGTGGAAGGATGTAGTAGGGCCAGGTTTGGGAGGTAGTATAAGGAGCTCTGTTTTTGCCATGTTAAGTTTCAGTCGGCGGATGGCCATCCAGGATGATATTCCAGAGAGGCATTCAGAAACTTTGGTCTGTATAGCAGGTGTAAGGTCAGGGGTTGAAAGGTAAATTTGTGTGTCGTCAGCATAGAGGTGATATTTAAACCCAAAAGATGTGATTAGGTCACCTAGAGAGAGTGTGTAGAGAGAAAAGAGAAGGGGTCCCAGGACAGAGCCCTGGGGTACCCCCACAGAGAGATCAATAGAGGAGGAGGAGGTGTTAGCAGAAGAGACACTGAAAGTACGATGGGAGAGTGCTTAACTAGGAGTTGTGAATTGCATGGGATTTCACTAGAAATACTCCCAAGTGAATTAAGCTTTGTTTCCCCCCCCCGTGTTTGGATGATTTCCTGATGAAAAGGAAAAGGCACAATAAAGGATTATTATAATTTCACCTTATAAAAGCCTCCAATTGTGTACCTCTGTGAACGTCCGTCTACAAGCATACAAACAAAAATAGCTTTTCTTCAGCAGACTGTTACGCTGTGCTCACCACGGACAAGGAGGTACCCCAAAACTGAGGTGAGATGGGTAACAAACTGCACCCACAGCTACGGGGACACGCCTGGAAAGTGGAAAGTAGGCGTCTGGAACCGTCTGGAAGTATAAGATAAAGTAAGATACTCGCCAGACGAGAAGGGAGGTTCCAGAAGATAGGTGGCACCGAGAGCCTGGGGTCCAGAGCCGGGAGGTAGGTCGGAATCCGCAAACCGGGGTAAAGGGGTCGAGGAGTCCAGGAGGTCAGGATACAAACCAAGGGTAGAAGACCAGAGCGGATCCACAGCCAGGCCGGTTCGGTACGCAAGGAATCACTAAGGAGACAAAGAGACAGGAACTGAGGCAGGCACAACCGTGGTTAACACAGGTCATACAAAGCTATGCTCAGCCAAAGAATGAATGGCTGAGCAAGGTCTAAGTAGGAGGAAGGACCAATAGGGAGAGGGGGAGTAACGAGGGAGCGGCCCCAGGGAAGATAGGGATTTGTAGGGAGACTTCCCACAGCTGTGTTAGATGTGCAGCTTGTGAGCGGTGCACGTGCATCAGGTTTGTGCGCCGCGCGGGAGAGGCACGCGTGGCCTGAGCTGGGAGTGGGAACTCCCCCTGAGGGAGGATCTAAAGGTCCTCGGCCGTGCGTGCGCATGCGCGACATCAGTAGCCACCGCGGGAAGCGGAGGAGAGGGGAGATCCCGCCCACGGCGGTGTGGCGGTAGAGCTGGAGCGGAGGTGATTACAGTCGCGGGGGGAACCCCTTTAGAGAGAGGTATTCCCCCGGACCTCACACAGACAAAACAAAATTCCTTGTCTTCAGCATGGCAAACAAAATAGCTTAACTTCAGCATGATAAACACCACCGTCCATAAAACAGGTACTTTGCAAAACAGACCTTAAATCAAGCTGTTCTCTCTCCAGTGTTTCAGGGTATTTCCCTGCTTCAGAGAGCATACAAAAAGACAGTCCTTCTAGCAGTAATCTCTTCAGTAACTCACTCCTGTCTCCTCACCAGCCAGGTATGTGTGCACATCCTGGGGTTTTTAACACGCCTTGATTAGGCAGCTGGGATTCAACTAATTGCCATGAGTTTCCCAGCTGAAGTTAACTTCATCACTGCTGCACTGCAGACTAAACATATGTCTGCCAGGCATATAGCTGGTGGCTTTTATTTACCCTGTCACAATGCCATTGATGGGGATTACATGACAACCCGTTAAGACCACAACAGGAGACTACAACACTGATAAGGTGACTACGACAGGAGGAAAGCATCCTCCCAGACCACCTACCCTCGCCTGCTGCCAGAAGCACACCCGTTCCCGTTGAAACGGTATCCGACATCAGCTTGCGCGACCTGCCCCAGCAAGTCAGGGAGAAATACAAGGTTGCAAGTGCTGGTATAGCCCAGATATATGCCCTGTCCATCTTCAAACACCACGTAAGTTATGAGCTGTACTGCATGTGGACCCACAATGTGAATTACAAAGGGAATCGAATCAAAAAGGCTCTGTCTGAAAATTTTGGGACAGGTAAAAAATAAGGCAGTGCACTGCCAGAGGGAACAGAAGGAGGCTCACGGCATGCAGCATCAAAAAAGTATTTATTCCATAAAATGTGGATCAAATGTCCCCCCAGATTCATCAATGCGCAAGCAGCGTTACAAAAAGAGATATTATCCATTGAAATCCCTCCATTTGCCATTCTCCGCTTGATGACAAAGTTTCTTTTCTAAGGAAAAATGAAATTATTTCTGTTACCGTATGTTATATTTTTCCGTTATTGCTGCTGATAGATTGTTCTGTTTTTCAAAATTTATAACATAATGTTTTAACTCCAAAAAAATAAAACAAAGTTGAATATTTTTTAAATTGTTTCATTGTTTCATTGTGCAACCTTTAATAAAAATGTTTCAAAAACATACAGTAAGTACTGTATAACATTTCACATAATGGTTTGTTAAAATCAGTCAGTCCCCTCAAGAAGGCCGAAATAATTTTCTCGGGGAGGGGGGCGTCTCATGTTCACATACATACATGTGTGCATACATGCATACTGTATGCGTTTCAACAAGGTTCCAATGAGACATACTGTACAGTACAAGCATACGCCTAGCTGTCCACCAATTGTTCAGTATCTACTGTAGAAGCTGCTCAGCCAATGGTATTTCTGGGCTACATTTTCTCAAATTGTGACTAAAATAATAGAACTAAATAACCATAAGCAAAGCGATAGATTATACAGGAGAACGGACCGATCTGCCTAACTAATCGCTTGTCTGTGTGCATAATGTATTGATATTTTCAAAAAATAATAAAATACGGCAGCTTGAACTGCAGGTAGTGTACTGTACTGTAAGTACTGTAATACACGTACAGCAGTGTAATACAGGTACAGTAGTGTAATCCAGGCAGTTACTGTAGTAAATTATAATGTACTGTATTTACCTTTATTATAGACTTTGCCAATCGGTTGGCGCCGAGCCACTGCCAGTCCCGTATTCTTGATTATACATGTAGTTGACAGGTGACAGCCTGCTACACCTGTAGTTGACAGCTGATTAAGCTGGAAATCTTTTTGGTACATGCAAGTTTGCTGGTATCTGTACGTGAAATCTTGCTCAGGCTGCAGGTATCCTGGCGGGGACAGATAGCAAGGGTTGCCGGTCACCAGGTTTTCACTGATGGTCAGACCGTTATCGTAAGCCGGTGCTGGTGCTGGTGCTGGTGCCGGCGCTGTTCCATTGCTGGCCTGGAACCGACGAATCTTAGTTGGTTTTACCATGACCTTTTGCCTTTTGAAGTCTCCATGATCAAAGATACTGGAAAAATCTGGCACCACACACCAATACCCTCCTCTAACTCCGTGTGCAGGAGCAATATACAAACAAAACACGGATCGATACTTAATTTTTACTTATTGCACGCTTCCACACACAAGCATCTGGTGAAAATTTGTTTAAGTCATAATTTGAGATAAAATATTGATAAATTTGACCAACTGTGGCCATCTTATCTGCTGCATTAATTGCGGACCATATTATATAAGCGTACGTTATGTCGGGCTTTTTGCAAATGTACTGCGGTGAACTCATTGCAGGACAGGAAAAATCCAGTACAGTAATGTAAAAAAGACACTGTGCATTGAGTTATTACGAAACGCCTAAATTGATACAGTAACTTCTTCAGTACCAAGGTCAATTCACAATGGACCACTGTGTTTTTTTTTTAAACACCTTCAAGTCGACACATTACTGTAGCACATGTAATGTACACATTAGAATTCATTACAATTCATGAATATCTGCCACCTGACGGATACGCGAAGAATTGCCCCCAATTGAATCCGAACCATTATAATTAAACAGATCAACCGCGGGTGCTGGGCGGAGTGAATGCGGCTTGAATGCGGGGATGCCCAATTTATAGCGCGTGGAATTCAGAAGATGCAACTGCTATGCCTCCGAGAAGTTTTAAAATAAAGGCTGGCGCAGCAGGTGTATAAACGCTAAAACCAAGTTTTTGTAAATAGCCCCCAAAGAGTTTACAAACTAAAAGGTATTTTGGATAGTTGGAATAGGCATAAAGGCAGTCAGGGCCGCCAACAGAAATCATGGGGCCCGAGACAAATGAATGGAGCAGGGCCCCCCCGAACCCAGAGCGACCCCCTCCGAGCCCATAGCGCACCTACCCCAAAAAAATATTTTTTAGCGCGCAACTTTTACTTAACTGTTTTCTTATTGTGATACAGAAAAAAACATTACAATGTAACCTGTTTATTTTTATATTTTCAACAAAAGACAGGTGACTGCCTGTCTGTGTGGGTGAGTGAGTGGGTGAGTGAGTGGGTGTGAGAGTGGGTGCGAGAGTGGGTGCGAGAGTGGGTGCGAGAGCGAGTGAGTGAGTGGGTGAGAGAGTGAGCGACTGGGTGGGTGAGAGTGAGCGACTGGGTGGGTTAGACTTAGCGACTGGGTGGGTGAGAGAGTGAGCGACTGGGTGGGTGAGAGTGAGCGACTGGGTGGGTAAGAGAGTGAGTGACTGGGTGGGTAAGAGAGTGAGTGACTGGGTGGGTGAGTGAGTGGGTGCAAGAGCGAGTGAGTGAGTGGGTGCAAGAGTGAGCGACTGGGTGGGTGAGAGACTGAGCGATTGGGTGGGTGAGAGAGTGAGCGACTGGGTGGGTGGGAGACTGAGTGACTTGGTGGGTGGGTGGGAGTGACTGGGTGGGTGGGTGGGAGTGACTGGGTGGGAGACTGAGTGACTGGGTGGGTGGGAGACTGAGTGACTGGGTGGGTGGGTGACTGAGTGACTGGTTTTGACTGAGTGACTGGGTGGGTGGGTGACTTGAGTGAGTGACTGGGTGGGTGACTGGGTGGGTGGGTGAGTGGGTGTGAGAGTGAGTGCGTGGGTGCAAGAGCGAGTGAGTGGGTGAGAGAGTGAGCGACTGGGTGGGTGAGAGAGTGAGCGACTGGGTGGGTGAGAGAGTGAGCGACTGGGTGATTGACTGGGTGGGTGAGTGGGTGTGAGAGTGAGTGAGTGGGTGCAAGAGCGAGTGAGTGAGTGGGTGCGAGAGTGAGCGAGTGAGTGGATGAGAGTAAGCGACTGGGTGGGTGAGAGAGTGAGCGAGTGAGTGGATGAGAGTGTGAGCGACTGGGTGAGTGAGAGTGAGCGACTGGGTGGGTGAGAGAGTGAGCAACTGGGTGGGTGAGAGAGTGAGCGACTGGGTGGGTGCGAGAGTGAGTGAGTGGGTGCAAGAGCGAGTGAGTGAGTGGGTGAGAGAGTGAGCGACTTGGTGGGTGAGAGAGTGAGCAACTGTGTGCGTGAGAGAGTGAGTGACTGGGTGGGTGAGTGAGTGTGTGAGTGGGTGCAAGAGTGAGTGGGTGCAAGAGTGAGTGAGTGGGTGCGAGTGTGAGCGAGTGAGTGGATGAGAGAGTGAGCGACTGGGTGGGTGAGAGAGTGAGCGAGTGAGTGGATGAGAGTGTGAGCGACTGGGTGGGTGAGAGAGTGAGCAACTGGGTGGGTGAGAGTGAGCGACTGGGTGGGTGAGAGAGTGAGCGACTGGGTGGGTGAGAGAGTGAGCGACTGGGTGGGTATGTATGTATGTATGTATGTCTTTATTTGTATAGCGCCATAAAATGTACATAGCGCTTCACAGTAGTAATACATGTCATATAAATAACAAATATAAATAACAGATCATGGGAATAAGTGCTTCAGACATACTGTAAAAGTAACATTAAGGAAGGAGTCCCTGCTCCGAGGAGCTTACAATCTAATTGGTAGGTAGGGAGAACGTACAGAGACAGTAGGAGGGAATACTAGTAAGTGCGTCTGCAGGGGGCCAAGCTTTGTGTCATGTGTCCATGATTATCCAGTGCTACTCATATGCTTCTTTAAGCAGATGTGTCTTAAGGTGGGTCTTAAAGGTGGATAGCGAGGGGGCTAGTCGGGTATTGAGGGGAAGGGCATTCCAGAGGTGTGGGGCAGAAAGTGAGAAAGGTTTAAGGCGGGAGAGAGCTTTAGATACAAAGGGGGTAGTAAGAAGACTTCCTTGAGAAGAACGCAAGAGTCGTGATGGTGCATAGCGAGAAATTAGGGCTGAGATGTAATGAGGGGCAGAAGAATGTAAAGCTTTAAAAGTGAGCAGTAGAATTGAGTGTGAGATACGCGATTTAATCGGAAGCCATGAGAGGGATTTCAGCAGGGGAGACGCTGAGACAGATTTAGGAAAGAGTAGAGTGATTCTGGCAGCAGTGTTTAGGATAGATTGTAGGCGAGACAGGTGAGAGGTAGGAAGGCCGGACAGCAGGAGGTTGCAGTAATCGAGACGTGAGAGAATGAGGGCCTGAGTCAGAGTTTTAGCAGTTGAGTAACAGAGGAAAGGGCGTATCTTTGTGATATTGCGGAGGAAAAAGCGACAAGTTTTAGAAACGTTTTGAATATGAGAGGAGAATGAGAGAGAGGAATCAAGTGTGACCCCTAGGCAGCGTGCTTGGGCTACTGGGTGAATGATCGTATTTCCAATAGCAATGTGGAAGGATGTAGTAGGGCCAGGTTTGGGAGGTAGTATAAGGAGCTCTGTTTTTGCCATGTTAAGTTTCAGTCGGCAGATGGCCATCCAGGATGATATTCCAGAGAGGCATTCAGAAACTTTGGTCTGTATAGCAGGTGTAAGATCAGGAGTTGAAAGGTAAATTTGTGTGTCGTCAGCATAGAGGTGATATTTAAACCCAAAAGATGTGATTAGGTCACCTAGAGAGAGTGTGTAGAGAGAAAAGAGAAGGGGTCCCAGGACAGAGCCCTGGGGTACCCCCACAGAGAGATCAATAGAGGAGGAGGAGGTGTTAGCAAAAGAGACACTGAAGGTACGATGGGAGAGGTAAGAGGAGATCCAGGATAAAGCTTTGTTTCGAATACCAAGAGTATGGAGAATGTGAAGGAGAAGAGGGTGGTCCACGGTGTCGAATGCTGCAGAGAGGTCGAGTAATATGAGCAGAGTGTAATGACCTCTGTCTTTGGCAGCGTGGAGGTCGTCAGTTATTTTAGTGAGGGCTGTTTCAGTAGAGTGAGCAGTGCGGAAGCCAGATTGTAGAGGGTCTAG
>WSYH01015809.1:0-13834 GCA_036426205.1 Ascaphus truei | reverse complement strand
ATGGGCATGAGAGCCATTGTATGTGTGAGGGAAGTGAACATGGGGGGAGGGGGGTTGGCTAACATGGGGGACTTTCCTGTGCAATGAGCAGGGACCTTGCAGTCACTTGTTCTGTAAACATGCGTGAAAGGCTATCTGTATGGACTGTTTTTTTCTTCACGGTCAAGGTTCTGAATAAGAAGCTTGTTCTTAGCTGCTTACGGGTGCTTAGGGAACCCCTTGTCTGATGGACCAGGGAGATGCCAACACAAATGGGGTAAGGAGTCCCATCTGTCAGTATTAACACCGACACATACGTGAATTCTTCCACTCCTAGTCTTACCCTCAGAAATAATGTGGGCACGAAGAGGAGGAGGCAGGCGGTTTTATCAGCTCACTATCATTAACTGGAGAGGGGAGGAGCGGTTGTTGTGGCTCTCGGCTGGGGGCCGGGGCCTATCAGGAGGACGTTATTACCAGACAAAAAAATGCTCCTTTGGGTGCTCTTGAACTAGGAGGCTTTTAAAGCTCTCTTACTGATGCGGAGCTGAGAATAGCGGGAAGCGTGAAGAGGTTTACCGCACCACCAACCAAACGTTTAATGTGCTTAGTAATCACGGTGAGCTTGAAATTGGGATTGTTGTAAACAATTTATATCCATAGAATCAGTTTCTAGCAATTTAGATATAGGAGAATTATGACAGGACCTTGGTAAAGTAAGACGTGCCTATGTGATTTCTCAGTGGCACGTGCGTACTGCAACAATAACCCGTCCTGCGCTGCGACTGGTCCAGAGGCAGACGTAATAGCCCCTCAGTATAACACAGCGGGGCCCTGCGGCCAGACGTAATAGGACCATCAGTATACAAAGCGGGTCCCGCGGCCAGGACGTAATAGCCATCAGTAAACACAGCGGGGTCCCTGAGGTTGGAAGGGAATCCAGCTGTGTGAATACTACCGGGTTTTCCAGATGTCTGAAAGCGACGCGCAGGACAGAGATGGAATCGTCCTCTACCTACGCGCCTTATCCGGCTATTCGCGGGGATTTATTTTATTAGTTACAGTAAGCAGGGGGTCTCCGGAGCTGAAACAGATTGATTTTCAGGTCCGGACGATCCCCTGATTCCCGAGAACAGGCCCGGTATGGGCGTGACGGTTATATCCTAAGCATTAAATGTCCAGGCATGTGATGGGGGGAGAATTAAACATGGGACACCGGCCTGGATACTGGCAACACCATTAATGGGGCCTGTAACTCGGGAAAGCAAGGAGGCCCGGAACCTTTGAAATAAAATGCGGTTCAGCTCCGGCGACCCCCATGCTACAGTACTGTTATTATAAAATTAAATAGTTTTTTTTTTTTTTTTTTTTAAAAATAAAATCCCATGCCGATTAGGCCGTTACAGTGCGCGAGGTAGAGTAGTGGACAGATTACAGTCTATCTTGACGCGCAGTCTCCTAAACACAGCTGGAACCCGTCGCGATTCACACAGCGGGAGTGCCATTCAAACGAAGGGAAATCGCGGTGTCGTTATCCGATGGGAGATTAAGTCTGGCAGCGCAGGGACCCCGCTGCTGTTGTGGTATTCCGAGGGGATATTAAGTCTGGCCGCCCGCAGGGACCCCGCTGGTTTATTCCAGATATTTGTTATTATGGGAATTAAGTTGGACGCAGAGACCCCGCTGTGTGTGTTTATTCCGAGGGGGATAGTAAGTCGGGCCGCAGAGACCACGAGGTGTTTATTCGAGTGGGATATTTAAAGTACTGGCCGCAGGGAAAAGCTTGTGTTATTCCGATGGAATTAAGCTGGCCGCAGGGAAACCGCTTCATTGTGTTATTCGTGGGATGATTAAGTCTGGCCGCAGAGACCCCGCCTGCCCCGCGTGTTTATTCCGATGGGATATTAAGTCTGGCGCCGGGACCCCGCTGGTATATTTCCGATGGGATATTAAGTTGGCCGCGGGAAATCGCTATTGTGTTATTCCGATGGGATATTAAAGTCTGCCGCAGAGACCGCCGCTGTGTGTTATTCCGATGGGATATTAAGTCTGGCCCGCAGAGGGACCCCGCTGTGTTTTCCGATGGGATATTAAGTCTGGCCGCAAAGAGCCCCGCTGGTATCCGAGGGGATATTAAGTCTGGTCCGCAGAGACCCCGCCTTGTGTTATTCCGATGGGGATATTAAGTCTGTCCGCAGGGGACCCCGCTGTTGTTATTACGATGGGATAGTAAGTTCTGGCCGCAGGGACCCCGCTGTGTGTTGATTTCCGATGGGATATTAAGTCTGGCCGCAGGGAAATCGCTGTGTTATTCCGATGGGGATATTAAGTCTGGCGCAGACAGAGACCCGCCGCGTGTATCTGAAGGGATATTAAGTCTGGCCGCAGAGACCCCGCTGTGTTATTCCTGATGGGATGATATAAGTCTGGCAGCAGGAACGAGACACGCTGTGTTATATCCGGATGGATATTAAGTCTGGCCGCAGGGACCCCGCTGTGTTATTCCCGAATGGCGATATTAAGTCTGGCCGCAAGGGAAATCGCAGTGTGTAATTCCGATGGGTGGAGATATTAAGTCTGGGCCGAGAGACCCGCTGTGTTATTCGATGGGATATTAAGTCTGGCCGCAGAAGAAGAGACCCCGCTGTGTATTATTCCGAATGGGATATTAAAGTTAGTATGGCCGCAGGGCTCCCCGTTAGTGATTCCGATGGGGATATTAAGTCTGGCCCGCAGGGACCCCGCGGTGTTATTTCCGATGGGATATTAGTCTGGAACCCGCAGAGAACACCGCTTGTGTATATTCCGATGGGATATTAAGATCATGGACGCAGGGACCCCGCTGTGTATTACATGGATATTAAGTTGGCCGCAGGGACCCGCATTGTGTTATTTATCCGAGGGGATCTTAAGTATGGACGCAGGTAACCCGCTGTGTGATTCCGATGGGGATTTAAGTCTGGCAGCAGAGGACACGTGTGTTATTCCGAGGGATATTAAGTCGGAGACGCAGAGACCCGACTGTGTTATTCCGATGGGAATTAAGTTGGACGCAGGGAAATCGCTGTTGTGTTATATCCGATGGGATATTTAAAGTCTAGCCCGCAGGGAAATCGCTGTGCTTTGGTGATGTTAATGTGTTATTACGAGGGATATTAATCTGGCCGCAGGGAACCCGTGTGTTATTCCGAGGGATATTAAGTCTGGCCGCAGGGGACCCCGATGTGTTATTCCGAGGGATATAAGTCTGGCCACGCAGGAACCCCGCTGTGTATGTGTTTTATTCCGATGGGATATTAAGTCTGGCCGAGAGACCCGCTTTGTTATTCCGATGGATATTACGTCTGGCCGCAAGGGAAATCGCTGTGTTATCGATGGGATATAAGTCTGGCCGGCGGGAATCGCGTATCGGTGGTATTACGAATGTGATATTAAGTCTGGCCGCAGGGGACCCCGCTGTGTTATTCCGATGGGATATTAAGTCTGGCCGCAGAGAGAGACCCCGCTGTGTGTTATCCAATGGGATATTAAGTATGGGCAGCAGGGGACCCCGCTGTGTGGTGTTATGACCGATGGGATATTAAGTCTGGCCGCAGGGACCCGCTGGGTTATTCCGATGGGATATTAGTCTGGAAGCATGGGACCCGCTGTGTTTATTCGATGGGATGGATATTAAGTACTGGCCAGCAGGGACCACGCTGTGTTATTCCGATGGGATATTAAGTTGGCCGCAGGGAACCCCGCTGTGTTATTCCGATGGGATATTAAGTCTGAGCCGCAGAGACCCCGCTGTGTTATTCCGATGGGATATTTACGTCTGGCCGCAGAGACACCCGCTGTGTATTCATGGGATATTAAGTCTGGCCGCCAGGGACCCCGCTGTTTATTCGATGGGATATTACAAGTCTGGCCGCAGGGACCCGCTGTGGTTATTCCGATGGGGTATAAGTTGGCCGCAGGCAGACCACCCCCCCCCGCTGTGTTCTATTCGACTGGGATATCTAGTCTGGGCCGCAGGGACCATTTAGTGTGTTTCCGATGAGATATTAGTCTGGCCGCAGAGGTTAACTTGTTTCGTATCTTGTGCTTGCTTCCGTATGGGAATGTAAGTCTGGCCGCAGAAGAGACCCCCGCTGTTTATTCGATGGGGAATTATGTTCTGTCACACGATGACTTAGTGTTAACCGCCCACGAGGATGATCATCGGGGTGCTGGGTTGTATCCGCACGCTGGATATCGTGATGGGTAATGCAGTACTCAAGGGACAAATCTAGGACGACCAGAAGGAAGCCCGCGCTTGTGTTTCGATGGGAATATTAAGTCTGGCCGCAAGCGACCAGCGAATTGTGTGTTATCCAGATACGGGCGAACGTATTGAAGTTCGGGGCAGCTGGGCACGCAGGGAATCGCTTTTGTGTTATTCGATGGGATATAAGTCTGCGGCAGCAGGACCCCGCTGTTTAGTTCTACGGGGATGATTAAGTGGGCCGCAGAGACCCGCTGTGTATATTCGAGGGAGTATTAAGTCTTGCCGCAGGGACCCTGCTGTTATTCCGATGGGATATTAAGTTCTGGCCGCAAGACCCACGCTGTGTTATTCCGAAGGGATTATTAAGTCTGGCACGCAGGGACCACAGCCTGTGTTATTCCGAGGGATATTAAGTCTGCACGCAGGGAAAACGCTGGTTCCGATGCGGAATATTAGTTAGGTCCGCTGTGTTATTCCGAGGTGGGATATTAAGTTGGCGCAGGGCCCGCTGTGTTATTTCAGATGGGATATTAAGTCTGGCCGCAGAGACCCCCGCAGTGTATTCCGAGGGGATATAAGTCTGGCCGCGGGGACACCGACGGTGTTATTCCGATTGGGGATATAAGTCTGGACCCGCAGGGGACCCCGCATCGTGTGTGTTATTCCGAGGTATTAAGTCTGGCCGCAGGGACCCCGCTGTGGTGTTATTCCGATGGGAGATTAGTCTGGCGCCAGGGACCTCGCTGTGTTATTCCGATGGGATATTAAGTCTGGCGCAGGGGAAACGCTGTGTTTTCGATGGGATATTAAGTCGGGCCGCAGGAGACCCGCCTTGTGTTATCGATGGGGATAATTAAGTCTGGCCGAGAGAGACCCGCGTGTTTATTCGTGGGATATTAAGTCTGGCCGCAGGGACAATCGCTGTGTTTATCGATGGGATATTAAGTCTGGCGGACGCTTGTTTTACGAGGGGATAATTGGCCGCCGCGCTGGGTTATTCCATGGGATATAAGTCTGGCCGAGGGACCCGCGGCTGTGTTTATTCGATGGGATATAAGTCTGGCCGCAGAGACCCAGCTGTGTATTCGATGGGAGATATAAGTTTGGCCGCAGGGAAATGCGCTGTGTTATTTCGATGGGATATTAAGTCGGGCCGCAGGACCCGCTGTGTTATTCAGATTGGGATTATAAGTTCTGGCCGAGGGACCCCGCTGCTGTTTATTCCGATGGGCATATTATGTACTGGCCGCAGAGACCCCTGCTGTGTGTATCCGATGGGTATTAAGTCTGGCCGGACCGCTTGTCCAGGGATTAAGATCCCAGCCACGATTGTTATTCCGATGGGATATTAAGTTGGAGACCCTGTGGTTCCGCAGGATGACGCACAGAGACTGCGTGTGATTACGATGGGATATTAAAGTTGGCCGGGGAACGCTGTGTTATTCCCGATGGGTGATTAAGTCTGGCCGCCGGACGACCCGCTGTGTATTCCGGGAGCTCGGATTTTTAAGTCTGGCCGCAGGAGACCCCGCGTGTGTTTATCCGATGGGATATTAGTCTGGCTCCCAGGGACCCCGCAGTTGTTATTCCGAGGGATAAATAAGTCATGGCCGCACAGAGACCCGCGTGTTATCCGATGGGATATTAAGTCTGGCCGAGGGGACCCCGCGTGATCCGGGAATTAGTTCAGAACCGCATGTGTATTCCGATGGGATATTAAGTCATGCCGAAGCAGGGACCCCGCTCGTGGGTAAATTCCGACTTGGGATATTAATTTGGCGCAGAGACCCGCTGTGTTATTCCGATGGGATATTAAAGTGCTGGGCCGCAGAGACCCGCTGTTATGTTATTCGAATGGGATATTATTGAGCCGCAGGGAACCGCGTGTGGGTTTATTCGTATGGGATATAAGTATGGCACGCAGGGACCCGCATGTGTTATTCGATGGGATATAAGTCTGGCCGCAGGGACCCGCGGCTTGATGTATTACGATGGGATATAAGTCTGGGCCGCAGGGACCCGCTGTGTGTATTCCGATGGGATGATTAAGTCTGGCCGCAGGGACCCCGCTTGTTATTCGATGGGATATTAAGTCTGGCCGCAGAGGACCCCGCTGTGTTATTCCGATGGGAATTAAGTTCTGGCGCAGAGACCCCGCTGTGTTATTCCGATGGGATATTAAGTTTGGCCGCAGAGACCCCGCTGTGTGTTATTCCGATGGGATATTAAGTCTGGCCGCAGGGACCCCGCTGTGTTATTCCGATGGGATATTAAGTCTGGCCGCAGAGACCCCGCTGTGTTATTCCGATGGGATATTAAGTCTGGCCGCAAGAGACCCCGCTGTGTTTTATTCCGATGGGATATTAAGTCTGGCCGCAGAGACCCCGCTGTGTTATTCCGATGGGTATTAAGTCTGGCACGCAGGGACCCCTGTGTTATTCCCGATGGGGATATAAGTACTGGCCGCAGGGAAATCGCTGTGTTATTCCGATGGGATATAAGTATGGCCGCAGAGGGACCCCGCGGTGTATTCCGATGGGATATAAAGTCTGCCGCAGAGACCCGCTGTTTATTCCGAGGTGGATATTAAGTCTGGCCGCAGGGACCCCGCTGTGGTATTCCGATGGGATATAAGTCTGGCCGCAGGACCGCTGTGTTATCCGATGGGATATTAAGTCTGGCCGCAGAGACCCCGCTGTGTGTTATTCCGATGGATATTAAGTCTGGCCGCAGGGACCCGCTGTGTTTTCGAGGATATTAAGTTGCGCAGGGACCCGCTGTGTTATTCCGATGGGATATTAAGTATGGCCGCAGAGAGACCCCGCTGGTTATTCCGATGGGATATTAAGTCTGGCCGCAGGACCCCGCTGTGTGTATTCCGATGGGATATTAAGTCTGGCCGCAGGGAAATCGCTGCATTTGATGGAAATCTCATAGTTTTTCCAAGAGATGTAACAATGGCTGCGGCTCTGTAGGAGCGCGCACCTAAAAGGAACAGTGTCCTGAACATTACGTTTACATTGTTTAGGGTTATAGAAAAACGTTGTATATATAGAATAAAAAGTGAGACGTTTCATAGGGTAATAATCAAAATAGATAATGGGGCAAGTGTAGATAGAATACTGCCCAAGTAACCTCACAAGGGTCTCTTGCAGTGCGCTCATATAGTAATAAAGATTCATCACTAAGAAAAGGATAGAAAGTCGAACGGAGATAGCTACGTTACCATATTTCATGCCATGTTTTCGTTATAGTGATGATTATTATTATATTATATACCACACGCCAAAGATTTACTTCCAAAATATGACACTCAGTAACAGAACGCGCTTCTTCCCTAACAGAAATACATGAAAGCAAGCAGTCACGCCCATTATTAGCACATTTTAAAAACTGACAAAAAGTGGACAGTGGGCCTGAATCAATGACAAGAGAGTAAGTGTTGTGTGTGTGTGGTGTGTGGGTGTGTGTGTGGTGTGTGTGTGTGTGTGTGTGGTTGTGTGTGTGTGTGTGTGTGGTGTGTGTTTGATTGTTTGTGAGTAAATGTTTCCCATCTCTAGTTCTGAGTAGAAATAAAGTTTTAAAAACTATTTGTAGGAAAATGGTCAAGCAGTAGTCTACATAACGTGTGTGTGTGTGGTGTGTGTGTGTGCGCGCGCGGCATGCGAGCTTTGTGTGGTGTGTGTGCGCGCGCATGCGAGCTTTGGTGTGTTGTGTGGCGCGCATGCGAGGTGTGTGTGGTTGTGATGCGAGCTCGTGTGGTGTGCATCGCGCGGGCATGCGAGGGTGTGTGTGTGTGTTGTGCGCGCGCCATGCGAGCTTTGTGGTGTGTGTGTGCGCGGATGCGAGATTTGTGTGTGTGTGTGTGTGGTGTGGTGCGCGCGCGCATGCGAGCTTTGTGTTGTGTGTGTGTGTGTGCGCGCGCATGCGAGCATTTGTGTGTGTGTTGTGCGCAGCATGCGAGCTGTGTGTGTGTGTGTGTGGAGCGCGCATGCGAGCTTTGGTGTGTGTGTGCGCATGGAGCTTGTGTGTGTGTGTGTGCAGCGCGCATGCGAGCTTTGTGTGTGTGGGTGTGTGAGGCGGCATGCGAGCTTTGTGTGTGTGTGTGTTGTTTGGCAAACCCTTCACTGCCAGATTACTTTGAAGTGCATGGAGTTGCTGATCCTCTAGCAACAAAGGGGCCGGCTGGTTCTCATATTCACAAACAAAATGACCGCAGTCATTGTGGATTTTTGCCCCATTGTACAGGAGAGAGCTGCTCTGTGCAGTGTAATCATCGCACTACCATCTGCTTTCTCTGCATACGTGAATGTGACCTGTTCTGGCAGTACCTTGCTCGTACTTTTCACAACAATACAGTTTTTAAAACTATTTTTCCATCTAAAAATGTATTGGCACTAGTATTGTGCAAAAACCCCCAATAAACACAAGTTCTTAACTGCCACCCCAAAAGTCAGCACCTAATCCCAGCCCGTGATTACAGTTCCTAGAAGATTAATAAAAATGATGCTCGCCTTGATCTCCAAAGGGAACGGAAAAGAAAGCGGTTACGGTAAAAGGATCATGAATATTGTCATTTTATTACATTTAAAAGCACATTTAAAATGTTTTTAGATTTCATAATTTTAAATCATTGATAACATCTGTACCAATATATATTTACATTAGCTCAGCTTAGAAATGAGTTTCTGTTTTTAGTAATTGCTCAAGCTGCCATTGAAATAAAATGAGCAGCCGCTGACGTCCAAGGACAGGGGGGCGACAAGATTCTACGTGAGCTTACACCCAAGACCTCTCTAACTGTACATGGCTTACACCAAGACTCTCTTACTGTACATGAGCTTACACCAAGACCTCTAACTGTACATGAGCTTACACCAGACTCTCTAAACTGTCATGAGCTACACCAAGGACTCTCTAACTGTACATGAGCTTACACCAAGACTTCTCTAACAGGTACATGAGCTTACACCAAGACTCTCTAACTGTACATGAGCTACACCAAGACTCTCAACTGTAACATGAGATTACACCAAGACTCTCAACTGTACATGAGCTTAACACCAAGACTCTCTAACTGTACATGAGCTTACACCAGCTCTATAACTGTACATGAGCTTACACCAAGACTCTCTAACTGTACATGAGCTTACACCAAGACTCTCTAACTGTACATGAGCCTTACACCAAGACTCTCTAACTGTACATGAGCTTACACCAAGACTCTCTAACTGTACATGAGCTTACACCAAGACTCTCTAACTGACAATGAGCTTACACCAAGAATCTCTAAACTGTTTACATGAGCTTACACCAAGACTCTCTAACTGTTACATGAGCTTACACCAAGAATCTCTAACTGGATCATGAGCTTAACACCACGAATCTTTTCTAACTGTACATGGGGGGCTACACCAAGACTCTCTAATGTACAGAGATTACACCAAGACTCTCTAACTGTACATGAGCTTACACCAAGACTCTCTAACTGGTGGTCCATGGGCCATGTGCAGGGTTGCCATCACTCGGGGTTTCCCCCGGAGACTATGGGTTTCGGTCACGTATCTCCGGGCTATGGGTTTATAAATTAAATCTCCGAGTGGGGCCTCGGCTCTTACCTTCTCCGGCGGCGGCATCTCCCCCTTCACGGTCATGTCAACATGGTGTCCGCGCCGTCAAATGGCGTTGCAATGCCATGACAACGGGATGTCGCGTGACGTTGCGGCGCCCTGCGGCATCACATTGCTATGACAATGGGACGCCCAGTGGCACTGCGGCATCACATGGTGTCCCGTTACACTAATATAACACTAGCTTCTTAGGCAGCTAAGTGCAGTTTTTCACACAACCCTCACTTGTATGTTAAGCGAATGTAAATATATATGGCACAGATGTTATAAATGCATGCAAGATGTTGAAGTTTAAATATTTGTGGGTGTTTTAAAATGTATATAAAAGGACGGACATAACAATACTCGTGGCTTCGTATAGAAACATAATATTTTTTTAGTCTTTAGATTTATCTAAAATGACATTACGAAAAGCTTGTGGTGGTTCTATCCGGGTGTTTCCTGGTCTGGCCCTTTTGGAGATGTCGTTGAATAGCTCGGTCCCGCAGTACAGTTATATCACCATTGCTTGTCTGTGGTTGTACATAGATTTGTGCTCCTGGCAGTTTAATAGCACATGTTGCTGTTTTCTAACCATGCAGAGCTACAATCTATTTGTCTAAGTACTTGTGTTTTATTTGCTGACTTCTTCCCTCATTCTTTTACTCTTTAGATACAATGAAGTGAATGCAATAAGTACTGCGTGTGCCTATGGGATTCCTGAGTGTGCAGAGTTAGCTTCTGGTCTCTTCAGCAATTGGATGCAAACTGGAAATAATTTGTGAGTATATTATCTAACGAAAAGTTAAATATAATACTTATAGAAAGCAAAAGCTTGCAAATGGAGGAGCACACACATAATACACATGGAATCCCAGTGATTATGCGATGGTCAAAAATATAATTATAATATATTCATTTGTAATTTATATCCAGAGAAACTGACAAAGCCACCAATTGCTTGTAGCCTGGTTAGATTTGTTTAAGGATGTCAGTTAGATTGTTTAATTCTTTACAGAAGAGTTGGGGGTGGTCCCGTGGGGTCCGTCGGCGGAGCACTGCTGTAGTAGATAGTGGGGGCTGCACACCAATTCCAATAAAAACTGCTTTATTAGGTGGTCATCAAGGTATAGTACAAACACTCTGACGCGTTTCAGGACTGTTGTCCCTTTATCAAAGAGTAACTGCGCGTCTGCTGAGTTCTCCATTATGTAGTATAGCTCCCGCCCCCAAGTTGATACTACATAATGGAGAACTCAGCAGACGCGCAGTTACTCTTTGATAAAGGGACAACAGTCCTGAAACGCGTCAGAGTGTTTGTACTATACCTTGATGACCACCTAATAAAGCAGTTTTTATTGGAATTGGTGTGCAGCCCCCACTATCTACTACAGCAGTGCTCCGCCGACGGACCCCACGGGACCACCCCCAACTTATCTGAGATGCAGACGTGATGCACGCACTACTCTGAGTCTGAGCAGCTGTTCCATTGAGGCTTCATCAAGTATCTATGGGTATGTACTTTGGTTTTCTGGGGATGTAGACAGTGCCTTTATGGTATATATAGAGTTCTGTGTTTGTCCTCCAGTTATACCTGTACACCTATTATTGTTTTATACTATATAGAGCCTCATACAGCCTAATATATGCTCACATGACCAGATATATGCCTATTGAGACTCCAATCAAGTCATTTCCACACACAGCTGAGCCCTGAGGATTGGAATTATTTCCCATACATACAACTAACCTTTACAGAAGAGTTGTTTTTTTCTTGCTACGTGTCATTGCACCGTAACAATCTAAGCAGAGAGAGCCGGGTGACCGGTATATAGTGTGACAATGTATATCTATGGCAAATTGAGGTGATGAAAATATTATAGCTACATTTATTATGTGTGTGTGAGTTGAGGGGAAATAATTTTAGTGAGACGTTAGAAGAGGAGTGGGAAAGGTAGAAAGACCACGGAAATACTTCTTGAAGAGATAAGAGTACAGCGCATCGAACATGAACAGAACAGAAAAAAGCAAAAGCAGCATGCTCTATTTCAGCGCTGTGTCCTCTGTGTGCGGTGAGTCATATGAAACCAGGGCACAAACATCCTCGGAAAACAAAAACATCTTATTTGGAGTGGAATCCTAGCGAAAAATGTAAATTACAATATGAGGTTGATCTGTAACTTGTGTGTTTTAAGCAGCATTGCTCCACATTTCATGTACATCAAAATTACGCTCAAAGGTTGAGGGGCTTTGGAGAAAAACAATGGCTTAGGGAATGCACTATAATTCATAGAGATGGATAAAAGGTAATTTCTTCAGTAAAAACACAAAACAATTTCTACTTTTGAACGGCTGTCGGAAGAAATGCAAGAATTAAGTTGTTTACTTGTTTTTCCATTAACCATTTTGATGCCAGAATGTGTTGCTTGTTGACTGGCATCTTCAGCGCAGGAAGGGGTTAATGAAAAGGGAATAGAAGAACAGGTGTGTGTGCGTTTACTTTTCCATTAATTCCATGTTTATCTTTCACAAAACATCTAATATTTACACAGTCATTCCTCTGTGTTTCCTGGATGTAAAACTCACCCGTGCACCTCATGGTTCAGCCTTTCTCACTTACCCTCAGTATCAGTGACTTCTAGAGGGGTCCATATAACCTCATTAAAATGTTGTTTTTTGGTACAGAACCTTAACTTTGACTCACTTGTGAATACTGAACCATAACAGGCTGGTTTGCAAGTCACTGTGATTTGTTTAATTTGTATGTAAACCTGTCTGGAATAAGTCAATATTTGTTGAGTTGATTAATTTTATTAGCTTACAGAAAGCAATTGTTTGAATATTGCAACTGTATAAACAAGTGTTGTACTCCTATGAAGTCGAGAAGTTATTATGTATCAGGGGAACAAGTTAGTTTGTCTTTCGTTTGGGCCATTGGTCAAAGAAAATATCAAATCGAACACAGCTGTACTACTTACATAGTTACATAGTAGATGAGGTTGAAAAAAGACGTAGGTCCATCAAGTTCAACCTATGCTAAATTTAGACAACAGATACTTTATCCTATATATATACTTATTGATCCAGAGGAAGGCAAACAAAAAAAACCAGTGTTATATCATCCAATGATATCTCATAAGGGGAAAAATAAATTCCTTCCTGACTCCAAGAATTGGCAATCGGATTAATCCCTGGATCAACATCCTTCCCATGTATACTTATTTGGTATATCCCTGTATACCTTTCCCATCTAAAAAGATGTCCAACCTTTTTTTGAACAAATCGATTGTATCTGCCATCATAGTCTCCATGGGTAATGAATTCCACATTTTAACTGCCCTTACTGTAAAGAACCCTTTCCTTTGTTGCTGATGAAATCTCCTTTCCTCCAACCTTAAGGGATGGCCCCGAGTCCTTTGTACTGCCCGTGGGATGAATAGTTATTTTGAAAGCTCCTTGTATTGTCCCCGAATATATTTGTATATAGTTATCATATCCCCTCTTAGATGTCTTTTTTCTAATGTAAATAAATCTAATTTACCTAGCCTCTCCTCATAAGTTAGATTGTCCATCCCCTTTATTAATTTGGTGGCTCTTCTCTGCACTCTCTCTAGTTCCATAATGTCTTTTCTAAGGAGTGGTGCCCAAAATTGTACTCCATATTCAAGGTGTGGTCTTACTAATGCTTTGTAAAGGGTCATAATATGTTTACTTCTGTTCCATCCATTGCCCGTTTGATGCAAGATAAGATCTTGTTTGCCTTTTGCAGCTACTGTATGACTTTGGGCACTATTGCTAAGCCTGCTGTCTACAAGCACTCCTAAATCCTTCTCCATAAAGGATTCCCCCAATATATCTCCATTTAATTTGTAAGTCGCCTTTTTATTCTTGCATCCCAAATGCATAACCTTACATTTATCTGTATTAAACCTCATCTGCCAATTACCTGTCCACGTTTCCAGTCTCTCCAAGTCCTTCTGAAGAGAAATTACATTCT
>WSYH01015808.1:0-13836 GCA_036426205.1 Ascaphus truei | reverse complement strand
GCAGGGACTGATTGAGCCAGCTGTGCTGAAGCAGGAATAACCCTAATACCTGGCCAGTTGGTAGCCTTTGAGGACGGGATTGACTGCTCAGTGATTTGTATCAGTTTACAGACGTTAATGGCATTTCACAGATGAAAATCACTTTTTCATTAAAACGCAGGGGGGTTTTGTTTTTTGCCCAGAATCTCACTGATTTCAGTCCGTGTCGGTTGAAATCTGTGCTCTTTAATTCCTCCCACCCCCCAAACCTCTAAGAGAACCAAATATCTTTTAGAACCTTCATTTTTGAAGCACAATGACTTAAAATAAAGATACAGGGGAAAAAAATATTTACTATATCTTTCCCTGGAGTTCTTTTCGTCGACTCTTTACACCCTTAAAAAATTGGACTTTTAAACTGCAAACAGGTGACTGCAGCCATCACCTGCGTGTGTGATGTTTTCATTCTCATGTCTGCTTGGGACATATTTTCCAGCCACCGATGCATGTCTCTCTTATACCCAGACACCCAAATCCCCCTTCCCTCTGAGCAGTATCACTCAGCAACAATTTGCAACCAATATTTATTGGCAGGTTATTTCATTTCGCTCTCTTCTTCTGGATGTAATTAAAGGCCTTCAGCACAAATGGTTCTTGTGAGCGAAGTGACAGCTACCTGCAAGTTAACACCACTCAGAGGCTTCAGGTATCTCAGACAGAGCCCTTTCCAAATTCGCATAATTATTTGCTGCCAAACAGAAAGGGCTTTATGTAAGATAAGAAGTTTGAAGAGGAATATGAAACATGATCTAATTAGCTGGGATTCAAAGGCAGGTCCCAGGTATTTGTCTGCACAAGAGCTTCTTATAACAGGAGCCCAGCAATGGCCCAGCCAACTTAGCCAAGAGGCCATAACAAGCTGCTAAGAATGAATGACAAATACCTTTCACTTGGATTCCCCCGGGGAATGTGACCTGCTCAAGTTTCTGTTATTTTTACATGGGACTTGTAGGATGAAGAGATGTCTGTGGCGTAGGGTATGTCTGGTACACCCTCTGCTAAAGCTCGGGCAGTGAAAGGGTTATGCCATGGGTGGGCAACTCCGGTCCTCAAGGGCCACCACCCCTGCTTCTGCACAGGTGGCTCAGTCAGTCAACGACTGAGCCACCTGTGCCGAAGCAGGAATATCCTGAAAACCTGACCTGTTGGTGGCCCTTGAGGACTGGAGTTGCCCACCCCTGGGTTATGCCCATGCAGGTGAGAAGGCAAAATCTCCTGCAAATCAAATGAGGCAGATCTTCATCTCCAGTTGGGGAAGAAAGTAGACGAGTGAAGCATCTCTCGTCTGAGCATTTTATTGTTAAAGCGCCAGTCCCCGGTGCCAGTTTCTATTTTGTTTTACCCTTTTTTTTTTTCACACCAGTAAAGATCAGAATTGATCTTACTGCACTACTTTTTCTTTTCGGGTGACTGTAGGGTTATAGATTGATGTGCTGGTGATGGTTTTGGAATATGACAGGGATCCCACTTCTGCCACCAAATGTAGTACTAAGGAAAAGAATCTTCTAATGCCGCACCATTCAGAAGTCTCATCACAAGACAATATTTGCTTTATTAGCAGAAAGTTGTAGCGCACTGGAGCGCAGATTATAATGATGTCTGGTGATGAGACTTCTGAGTAGTGCGTCATAAGAAGACTCTTTTCCCTAGTGCTACTTTTTGGGGGGGAAATGAGCGATCTTCTGGAGCTGTGCTACTTTATTTTCTCCGGGACCACCGGTGTTCCTGCCCCTCCACTGGAAACAAAGTGCCTGCTCAAATCTCGTAGGTCCCAAGAGCCAATACGAAGCCGCAACGTCACCTGTTACTGCCTCTTATTGGACAGTCATTTAGGTCCCTTGGAGGCACCATGAAGTGACGCTGGTAACCTTACCGGTAATTGCCTCAGGTTCCTGGAGCTGAAAATACAACTGTTCAGCCCTGAGGGCCCCAGCTCCTGTCCTGTAAAAAAAGGGGGAGGGGGTGACAAATAGGGAGAACTGACCAGCATGGATACCTTTGGACATTGGTCAATGTTTCTTAGAAAAGATCAGCAAATACAAATCCTTCTTTCACATTCACACGTCTCTGTCAGGTCTGCCCTGCCCTTCCCCATTATCTCTTAGCATATGATGCCTTCGCTGCAGCCAGGGATTCTGGGTAATGACATGCAAATGAGCTCTCACAGAAAGATCTACACCAGAGGTCTCAAACTCAGTCCTCAAGGGCCACCAACAGGCCAGGTTTTATGGATATCCCTGCTTCAGTACAGGTGGCTCAATCAGTCCCTGCTTCAGCATAGGTGTCTCAATAAGTCCCTGCTTCAGCACAGGTGGCTCAATCCGTTGCAGCTTCAGCACAGATGGCTCAATCAGTGGCTCGGTCTTCGACTGAGCCACTGATTGAGCCACCTGTGCTGAAGCAGGGATATCCACAAAAGCCGACCTGTTGGTGGCCCTTAAGGACCGCGTTTGAGTCATGCTGTAACAATAGGAGGGGGAGGCCTTAAAAAGAAAGTGAGATTTTAAGCTTGTAAATAACATAAAAACACAGTGGGTGTGAAAAGGAGAATGATGTCACTGGGACTCTTCAAACCCTGAAGGATTCTGGTCCCTCCGGTCCCATACTGACTAACTCTCCCAAGTGGGATACATAGTTGACAAATATTTCATTTCTCCTCTTTCTCCCTGATAAAGATTCCCTCACCAGCTGCCAACTGAACTCCAGTCAGCGTCAAATTTCTGTCCAGTTCTAGTTTTACATGACATTCTGTATTAACTCCTTCACTGCCTGAGAGGTTTTGCAATGCCTCTCTAGTGCAGGGGCGGCCAACGCCAGGCCTCAAGAGCCACCAACAGGTCAGGTTTTAAGGATATCCCTGCTTCAGCACAGGTGGCTCAATCAGTGGCTCAGTCAACTGCTGGTGGGTCTTGAGGACTGAAATTGTCCACTCCCGCTCTGGTGGCAAACGGATTAACGTGGAACCGGAGCCGGGTGTCTCGGTGCCCCGGAGTTGGGAATACCGAAGAATACATTTCCCTGCTATGTGTTTCCACGTGTCCCTGGTGGCAGATTACACACGTGGGCAGCGTGGGCAGCGTGGGCGGCACTGAAAGGGTTTCACTTTCTCTTGAATAGTAACAGAGAGGTCAACCTCCCCGAGGACAGAAATCGGTCAGATTTAGGGCTTCCCGGCCAAAACAATCCCATTTTAATGTACTAATCTCCGCTGAAGCCCAGCGTACCAATGATGGGGAAATCAGGGGGAGATGACCCATCTGTACATTATGAGTAACAGTGTGTGTAGGCTCTTCACAGGTGACCTCTTCCCTCCTTCCCCTGACCTAGAACATCCCTGGTTTTCCCCTGTCCGGCGCACCCTTGGGTAGCTGCTTTGATATGTTGCTCTGTGCTTCCCCCGCGAACATTTCCCATCAGCCTCTGAATCTTATTTCTGCTTCTTTTGTTTGTGTTACTGTAAAAGGCCCCAGCTGCTCTGGCCCTTCTCTCACCCTCCTCCTCTCACCCTTCTCCTCTCGCCCTCCTCCTCTCGCCCTCCTCCTTTCGCCCTCCTCCTCTCGCCCTCCTCCTCTCACCCTCCTCCTCTCACCCTCCTCCTCTCGCCCTTCTCCTCTCGCCCCCCTCCTCTCGCCCTTCTATTCTCGCCCTCCTCCTCTCACCCTTCTCCTCTCGCCCTTTTCTCACCCTCCTGCTCCTCTCACCCTCCTCTCACCCCCCTCCTCCTCTCACCCTTCTCCTCTCGCCCTCCTCTTGTCCACCTCTCACCCTCCTCTAATCTTCCTCTCACCCTCCTCCTCTCACCCTCCTTTCATCCTCCACTTGCCCTCCTCTTGCTCTCCTCACACTCCTCTCGTCCTCCTTTCACCCTCCACTCGCCCTCCTCGTGCCCTCCTTTTCGCCCTCCATTCATCTTCCTCTCCTCCTCCTCTTGTCCTCCCCTCATCCTCCTCTCACTCTCCTCTCGCCCTCCTCTCACCCTCCTCTCGCCCTCCTCTCGCCCTCCTCTCATCCTCCACTCGCCCTCCTCTCGCCCTCCTCTCGCCCTCCTCTTGCTCTCCTCTCGCCCTCCTCCTCCTTGCGTTTCTTCCAACCACAGCCTCTCTCAGGCTCCCATACAGTCTGGGGATAGGCGGTAACTCACAGTTAACAAGTGAATGGAAGTCACTGTGTTGATAACAGTGTGATAACTGGCTACTCACCATATGAAAAAAGAAGGTTAATGTACTTAAAATATATATTCATCTTTTTGAAATTCCATTACTGCTAGTTTTCAAATGCTGCTGTGAAATAAATAGCTTGTGTGTGTGCTCTGGTTGGATGAGTGTGTGTTGGGGTGGGATGAATGTGTGTTGTGGTGGAACGAGTGTATGCTCAGGTTTGATGTTTGCGTGCTCTGGTGAGATGAGTGTGTGTTGAGGTGGGATGAGTGTGTGCTCTGGTGAGATGAGTGTGTGTTGAGGTGGGATGAGTGTGTGTTGAGGTGGAATGAGTGTGTGCTCTTGTTGGATGAGTGTGTGTTGTGGTGTGATGAATGTGTGTTGAGGTGGGATATGTATGTTGAGGTGGGATGAGTGTGTGCTCTGGTTGGATGAGTGTGTGTTGAGGTGGGATGAGTGTGTGTTCGGGGTGGGATGAGTGTGTTTTGGGGTGGGATAAGTGTGTGTTGAGGTGGGATGAGTGTGTGCTCTGGTTTGATGATTGTGTGCTATGGTTGAATGAGTGTGTGTTGAGGTGGGATGAGTGTATATTTAGGTGAGATGAGTTTGTGTTGAGGTGAAACAAGTGTATGCTCAGGTTTGATGATTGTGTGTGTTGAGGTGAGATGAGTGTGTGCTCTGGTTGGATGAGTGTGTGTTGAGGTGGAACGAGTGCATGCTCAGGTTGGATGAGTGTGTGTTGATGTGTGGAATGAGTGCATGCTCAGTGTGGATGAGTGTGTGTTGAGGTGGAACAAGTGTGGGCTCTGGTGGGATGTGTGTGCTCTGGTTAGATGAGTGTGTGTTGAGGTAGAATGAGTGTACTGAGGTGGGATGAGTGTGTGCTCTGGTTGGATGAGTGTGTACTGAGGTGGGATGATGTGTGCTCTGGTTGGATGAGTGTGTATTGAGGTGGGATGAGTGTGTGCTCTGGTTGGATGAGTGTTGATGTGGTGGGATGATGTGTGCTCGGTTGGATGAGTGTGTTCTGAGGTGGAATGAGTGTTGCTCTTGTTGGAGAGTGTGTACTGAGTGTGGATGATGTGTGCTCTGGTTGATGAGTGGTTGTATTGAGGTGGGATGAGTGGTGCTCGTGGTTGGATAGTGTGTGTTGAGGTGGCATTGTGGCTGCACGACAATGTTCCCCTTGCTCACAAAACAAGTGCCCTTTCTGTCCGGTAGTTGAAGGGGTTAATAGCGCCCGCGTTTGGGCGCTGCGTTCCATTTGCGAAACATTTGATGTCAGTTTTCTCTACCACGGACAGAGAGAAGGAAACGGCGCCTATACTCTCCCGGCATCAGACACCAACGTCCATTAACCCCTACTCTGCTGGGAGGGGAGGCTGCTACCTTGGGCCTTACTTTGCATATAAGTGTCCTTTGTGAGCCACCTAGCTCATAGGGATGAGCCGTACGTCTCCCCTGCGCCTGGCACAGGCCGCGGAAGGAGCCCGCACACGGCCACACATTGCCCCCCGAGAGATTGATGTATGGAGATAACGCAGCGGGTCACAGAGTTGTGGCGGAGTTTGGCTTTCTGTGGAATAAAGGCCCATGAGGCATTCTGTCTGCGTTTGTCCTGTGTCCCCGCTGCCCAGAGTGCAGTCACTCTCATCCTCAGGGAACGTACATTTTGAGGGCAAATATCCAATGATCGAAGCTGCACCAAATACCACAACTTTTCTATTTCCCAAACTTCCAATATTTTCTGTTGTCAGAGAAAGGACGTGTATACAGAGAGTTTTACCCCTTGTGTCTTCGTTTAAGGGGATTACATCTTCATGTTCACCCTATCCTCAAGCCCCCCCCCCAACAGGTCAGGTTTTCAGGATATCCCAGCTCCAGCACAAGTTCCTATACTCTCTTGCCTAAGAGAGGGACTAGGCCAACCATGAGGTTACCGTATGAGGCTCCCGGGTAATCCAGCGATGTCCCGATGATTAGTGTGCCAAAAAGGGTGGCCCTTATGATGTGGGATCCAGGTGACTCTGGGGAGTGTGGTAGCTATATCCTATCAAGGGAATTACACACACAACACGTTTGTATATATATGTATAATCACACACAACACACTGTGTATATATATGTATATACACACACACCACGTTGTATATATATGTATATATATATATAATATATATATACATATACACACACACACACGTGTGTCAAATATATACAGTAACAAGCAAGGGGAAAATGCTTAATGGTACAAACGAATACATTCAAAATGTCTGTACAATGAGTTTAGTAAGTGGTAAAGGTATTATATATACCTTTACTTGGGGACAGCAGCCATAGGGTCACTAACTGTACTTACTCTCAGCTCACCCTCGATTTAGGATATGACCACATACCATCTAGCTATAGTGCCCTCCTGTTAAAGACTACTCACTTACCTTCTGCTTACACTATCTACCTGCTACATACAGCCCAAGAGGTTAATGCAGGACACTTACCCCTGCAGTACAGCATTTCAAGGTTCCTCAGGCATTCTGACACTTAGCTAGATACACACCTATATACAGAGGTGCAACTTAGCTGACAGCACATACGACCACTGATACCACATATATATGTTCCCAGTGTCTATCAGCATATACTATCACACCTACCACCTTATTAAAGGACTTACGCAAACCCTGCTACAAGGTTATGTGTTTTCAGTACCTTATTTTAGCACACCCACAGCACACCCCCATCACACAGGCCACATCAGATCTCTGTGCTGTTCTGTTTACCAGTGTTCCATATGTTATATCTGGTATATAGCTACTAACTGATCCGGAGCCAACACGGCTACTATTATCCAGGATCCACCTACCTCCAGTACGTTGTTCCAACATCTACGATTTTATATTTGCCATTAATAAAGATATGTTTAAATCACCCACTTCATCATCAGAGCGTGAACCCGAGTGCTATGAGAGGTTCTCTCTCTCCCTGTTCACTACTGTACTACACCCTAAGCACCGTTCACCTCTCACCAGACCATTGTGGCTGCGCAGGGGTCCCCTATTATCCCTGTATATCTGAAGGGACCCCTCACCTGTAACTGTAATGTAATATTAGCAGGGCCCCTCACCTTGTAACTGTAATATCTGAGCAGGGACCCCTCACCTGTAACTGTAAATCTGAGCAGGACCCCTCACCGTAACTGTACATGATGTCTGAGGTGGGATCCCTCACCTGTAACTGTACTGTATATCTGAAGCAGAGACCCTCACCTGTAACTGTTACCTGTAATGTCTGAGGTGATCCCTCACCTTTAACTCTACCTGTTAAAATCTGAGCGGACCCCCTCAAACTGTACCGCTGTCTGTGTATAATCAGGGACCCCTCCCCTGTCTCTGTGTATAATCAGGACCCTCACCTGTAGCGTGTATGAATCAAGGACCCCTCACCGCTTATGATGCCTGGGACTCTTCAAACCCTGAAGGATCTGGTCCCTCCGGTCCCATACTGCTACTCTCCCAAGTGGGATACATAGGTTGACAATATTTCATTCTCCTCTTTCTCCCTGATAAAGATTCCCTCACCAGCTGCCAACTGAACTCCAGTCAGCGTCAAATTTCTGTCCATTCTAGTTTTACACATGACATTCTGTAAAACTCCTTCATGCCTGAGAGGTTTTGCAATGCCTCTCTCGTGCAGGGCGGCCAACACGCCAGGCCTCAAGAGCCACCAACAGGTCAGGTTTTAAGGATTCCCTGTTCAGCACAGGTGGCTCAATCAGTGGCTCAGTCAACTGCTGGTGGGTCTTGAGGACTGAAATTGTCCACTCCCGCTCTGGTGCAAACGGATAACGTGAACCGGAGCCGGGTGTCTCGGTGCCCCGGATTGGGAATACCGAAGAATACATTTCCCTGCTAGTGTTTCACGTGTCCCTGGTGGCAGATTACACACGTGGGCAGCGTGGGGCAGCGTGGGCGGCACTGAAAGGGTTTCACTTTCTCTTGAATAGTAACAGAGAGGTCAACCTCCCGAGGACAAAATCGGGTCAGATTTAGGGCTTCCGGCCAAAACAATCCCATTTTAATGTACTAATACTCCGCTGAAGCCCAGCGTACCAATGATGTGGGAAATCAGGGGGAGATGACCATCTGTACATTATGAGTAACAGTGTGTGTAGGCTTCACAGGTGACCTCTTCCCTCCTCCCTCGACCTAGAACATCCCTGGTTTCCCCTGTCCGGCGCACCCTTGGGTAGCTGCTTTGATGTTGCTCGTGTGCTTCCCACGCGAACATTTCCCATCAGCCTCTGAATCTTATTTCTGCTTCTTTTGTTTGTGTTACTGTTAAAGGCCCAGTGCTCTGGCCCTTCTCTCACCTCTCCTCTCACCCTTCTCCTCTCGCCCTCCTCTCTCGCCCTCCTCCTTTCGCCCTCCTCCTCTCGCCCTCCTCTCTCACCCTCCTCTCTCTCACCCTCTCTCTCACGCCTTCTCTCTCGCCCCCCCTCTCTCGCCCTTCTATTCTCGACCCTCTCTCTCACCCTTCTCCTCTCGCCCTTTCCACCCTCCTGACTCTCTACCCTCCTCTCACCCCCCTCCTCCTATCACCTTCTACTCTCTCGCCCTCCTCTTCTCCACCTCTCACCCTCCTCTTCTTCCTCTCACCCTCCTCCTCTCACCCTCCTGTTTCATCTCCACTTGCCCTCCTCTTGCTCTGCCTCACACCCTCTGTCCTCCTTAACCCTCCACTCGCCCTCTCGTTCACCCTCCTTTTCGCCCTCATTCATCTTCCTCCTCCTCTCTGTCCTCCCCTCATCCTCCTCTCATCTCCTCTCGCCCTTCTCTCACCCTCCTCTCGCCCTACCTCTCGCCCCTCCTCTCATCCTCCACTCGCCCTTCCTCTCGCCCTCCTCCGCCCTCCTCTTGCTCTCCTCTCGCCCTCCTCCTCCTTGCGTTTCTTCCAACCACCGCCTCTTCAGGCTCCCATACAGTCGGGGATAGCGGGTAACTCACAGTTAACAAGTGAATGGAAGTCACTGTGTTGATAACAGTGTGATAACTGGCTTCTCACCATATGAAAAAGAAGGTTAATTGTACTAAAATATATATTCATCTTTTTGAAATTCCAATTACTGAGTTTTCAAATGCTGCTGTGAAATAAAGTAGCTGTGTTGTGTGCTCTGGTTGGATGAGTGTGTGTTGGGGTGGATGAATGTTGTGTGTGTGGTGGAACGTAGTGTATGCTCAGGTTTGATGTTTGCGTGCTCTGGTGAGATAGTGTGTGTTGGAGGTGGGATGAGTGTGTGCTCTGGTGAGATGATGTGTGGGGAGGTGGGATGATGGGGTGTGTGTTGAGGTGGAATGAGTGTGTGACTCTTGTTGGATGAGGGTGGGTTGTGGTGTGATGAATGGTGTTGAGGTGGGAGTATGTATGTGAGTGGGATGAGTGTGGTCTCTCTGGTTGGATGAGCGTGTGGTTGAGGTGGGATGAGGGTTGTGTGGGGGTGGGATGAGTGTGTTTTGGGGTGGGATAAGTGTGTGTGAGGTGGGATGAGTGTGTGCTCTGGTTTGATGATTGTGTGCTATGGTTGAATGAGTGTGTGTTGAGGTGGGATGAGTGTATATTTAGGTGAGATGAGTTTGTGTTGAGGTGAAACAAGTGTATGCTCAGGTTTGATGATTGTGTGTGTTGAGGTGAGATGAGTGTGTGCTCTGGTTGGATGAGTGTGTGTTGAGGTGGAACGAGTGCATGCTCAGGTTGGATGAGTGTGTGTGATGTGTGGATGAGTGCATTGCTCAGTGGGTGAGTGAGTGTGTGTGAGGTGGAACAAGTGGGGCTCTGGTGGGATGTGTGTGCTCTGGTTAGATGAGTGTGTGTTGAGGTAGAATGAGTGTACTGAGGTGGGATGAGTGTGTGCTCTGGTTGGATGAGTGTGTGAGTGGGATGAGGTGGGGATGATGTTGTGGGATATGTGGTTGGATGAGTGTGTATTGAGGTGGGAGGAGTGAGGGTGCTGGTGGAGCAGTGAGTACTTTGAGGGGGATGAGTGGTGTGCTTGGTTGGATTGAGTGTTTGTGTATGAGGTGGATGAGTGTGTGCTCTGGTTGGATGAGTGTGTATTGAGGTGGGATGAGTGTGTGCTCTGGTTGGATGAGTGTGTGTTGAGGTGGCATGTGTGTGTGCTGCACGACAATGTTCCCCTTGCTCACTAACAAGGTGCCCTTTCTGCTCCGGTAGTGAAGGGGTTAATAGCGCCCGCGTTTGGGCGCTGCGTTCCATTTGCGAAACATTCTGATGTCAGTTTTCTCTTATCCAGGACAGAGAGAAGGAATCGGGCGCCTATAACTCTCCCGGCATCAGAACCAACGTCCATTAACCCCTACTCTGCTGGAGGGGACGCTGCTACCTTGGGCCTTACTTTGCATATAAGTGTCCTTTTGTGAGCCACCTAGCTCATAGGGATGAGCCGTACGCTTCCCTGCGCCTGGCACAGGCCGCGGAGAGGAGCCGCACACGGCCACACATTGCCCCCCGAGAGATTGATGTATGGAGAATACGCAGCGGGTCACAGAGTTGTGGCGGAGTTTGGCTTTCTGTGGAATAAAGGCCCATGAGGCCATTCTGTCTGCGTTTGTCCTGTGTCCGCCTGCCCCTAAGATGCAGTCACTCTCACTTCAGGGAAACAGTACATTTTGAGGCAAATATCCAATGATCGAAGCTGCACCAAATACCACAACTTTTCTATTTGCCCAAACTTGCCAATATTTTCTGTTGTCAGAGAAAGGACGTGTAACAGAGAGTTTTACCCCTTGTGTCTTCGTTTAAGGGGATTACATCTTCAGTGTTCAACCCTAGTCCTCAAGCCCCCCACCCCCAACAGGTCAGGTTTTCAGGATATCCCAGCTCCAGCACAGGTTCCTATACTCTCCTTGCCCTAAGAGAGGGACTAGGCCAACCATGAGGTTACCGTATGAGGCTCCCGGGGTATCCAGCGATGTCCCGATGATTAGTGTGCCAAAAAGGGTGGCCCTTATGATGTGGGATCCAGGTGACTCTTGGGAGTGTGGTAGCTATATCCTATCAAGGGAATTACACACACACACACGTGTGTATATATATGTATATACACACACACACACGTGTGTATATATATGTATATACACACACACACACGTGTGTATATATATGTATATATATATATATATATATATATACATATACACACACACACACGTGTGTCAAATATATACAGTAACAAGCAAGGGGAAAATGCTTAATGGTACAAACTGAATACATTCAAAATGTCTGTACAATGAGTTAGTAAGTGGTAAAGGTATATATATATACCTTTACTTGGGGACAGCAGCACATAGGGTCACTAACTGTACTTACTTCCAGCTCACCCTCTGATTTAGGATATGACCACATACCATCTAGCTATAGTGCCCTCCTGTTAAAGACTACTCAACTTACCTTCTGCTTACACTATCTACCTGCTACATACAGCCCAAGAGGTGTAATAATGCGGGACACTACCCTGCAGTACAGCATTTCAAGGTTACCTCAGGTCATTCTGACACTTAGCTAGATACACACCTATATACAGGTGGCAACTTAGCTGACAGCACATACGACCACTGATAACCACTATATATAGTTCCCAGTGTCTATCAGCAGTATACAATCACACCTACCACCTTATTAAAGGACTTACGCAAACCGCTTACAATGTGATTATGTGTTTTCAGTACCTATTTTAGCACACCCAGCAGCACACCCCATCACACAGGCCAAATCAGGTATCTCTGTGCTGTTTGTTTACCAGTGTTCCAATATAGTTATATCTGGTATATAGCTACTAACTGATCCGGAGCCAACACGGCTACTATTATCCAGGATCAACCACCTCCAGTACGTTGTTCCAACATCTACATTTTATATTTGCCATTAATAAGAATATGTTTAAATCACCCACTCATCATCAGAGCGTGAACCCGAGTGATATGAGGGTTCTCTCTCTCCTGTTCACTACTGTACTACACCCTAAGCACCGTTCACCTCTCACCAGACCATTGTGGCGCAGCAGGGGTCCCCTATTATCCCTGTATATCTGAGCAGGGACCCCTCACCTGTAACTGTAATGTATATTGAGCAGGGGCCCTCACCTTGAACTGTAATATCTGAGCAGGGACCCCTCACCTGTAACTGTAATATCTGAGCAGGGACCCCTCACCTGTAACTGTACCTGTAATGTCTGAGGTGGGATCCCTCACCTGTAACTGTACCTGTATTATCTGAGCAGAGACCCTCACCTGTAACTGTACCTGTAATGTCTGAGGTGGGATCCCTCACCTTTAACTCTACCTGTAAAATCTGAGCAGGGACCCCTCACCTGTAACTGTGTATAATCAGGGACCCCTCACCTGTAGCTGTGTATAATCAGGGACCCCTCACCTGTAGCTGTGTATAAGCAGGGACCCCTCACCTGCTAATAGCCCCCCTGTGCGGATCAATCACGAGATGTGTAGCAGACCCTCACCTGTAGCTGTTCATGGCCTGCACAGGTGGCAACGCAGGACCTCAGGGGTACGGCTAAGCGGCCCCTCCACTTTACTTGATCAGGCCTCACTGTGTGGCTAGCAGGGACCCCACCTGGAGCTGTGTTATACAGCAGGGACCCGCTCACATGTAGTGTGCATAGCAGGAAACCCCTCACCTGTAGCTGTACGGGACCCCCACTGTATTTATAAGCAGGGACCCCTCACCTCTTTAAGCGATCACGACTGTGCAGTAAGCAGGGCAACCTCACCTGTACGTGTGCTATAAGCAGGGACCCCTCACCTGTAGCTGGGATAAGACAGGGACCCATCCAACTGTCGTGTGTGGAATAAGCAGGGACCCCTCACCTGTAGTGTGCATAAGCAGGCGACCCCTCACCGTAGCTGTGTATAAGCAGGGACCCATCACCTGTAGCTGTTGTATAAGCAGGGACCCCACATCAATAGCTTTGAAATAGCCTAATTGTTAAGCTGATAAGCAGGGACCCCTACGTACTGTACACCAGAGGGATCTTGGTGTATAAGCAGGACCCCTCACGTGTAAGCGGATGTATGAAAGCAGGGACCCCTCACAGTAGCTGTTGTATAAGCAGGGACCCCTCACCTGTAGCTGTGTATAAGCAGGGACCCCTCACCTGTAGCTGTGTATAAGCAGGGACCCCTCACCTCTCTCTGAGAGCAGTATATGTGCATGGGATAGAATCCGGCCTATTAGTGCCATTATCTAGCAGAGCACAGCAGGTCACTGCAGCTTGGATGGCTAAGGGCCGGAGTGGCTGTATCTCACAGGACATATTCTGATTGCCAGCTGACAGTGGATATTTAGCAGAAGTTCCACATTGCTTTACATGAGCGTCATTGGAACAGACTGTGTTGAAATCTGTGATGGATCTGGTAAATGATTCCAGATGAGACCTTTGTCCTGGGGACCCTTCCCCAGTTTATGTTCATTGACATGGCTGGGACTCTGGCCTTGTGACAAGTGTCTTCCCATTGTCACATTGGTGGGTCCTGTGGTGAAGACATGTGTTCCGTGTGAGAAAGCCCACTCTCACTCCCCACTCTCACTCCCCACTCTCACTCCCCACTCT
>WSYH01015807.1:0-13837 GCA_036426205.1 Ascaphus truei | reverse complement strand
GAAAAGAAATCCATTAGTTTGTGCACTCAACTAAATATAACTCTGAGTATAGATAATTATTATCAAACCATATGGGTACCAGGAGGTTTAAAACACAAAACAAAAAATTATTATTACTATATAAATACACATCTAATTGAAAGCTATTAAACTAATTTAAAAGTAATCTTAAAATCTCTAAAGATAGCAGCGACGAGCAGGTGGGCAAACCCCAGTGTGGGTGTATAGATATAGACAAGTGTAGTATTCAATATACTGTCACGGCGGTCCTGTAAGTGGGTACAGGTGCATATATTCAGAGCTTATCAATATAAGTTGTAAATAGTAAATCAACAGTGTGCCAATGGGCTTGGGTGTACCCAGCTGATTGCACTTTCAATGTATGCCCAGGACCGTCTAGTGTGCGTCACTATACAGGTTGCATCTATATATGCCCTTAATTGTATACTCCTCAAAGATAGGGCATAATACTCCATGAGTGTGCAATGTGTCATAGTGCGCTAAATATCACCCGTTCCGAGATGTAGCTCGTGAGTTAATGGGGATGCCTCACGCTCCGTCTTCAAGCTCCAAGACAAAAAATGGCTGACGTCATCGGTCTGCGTGTCGCCTGACACCCGACGACGTTTACGCCTCTGCTTGACGTTTTCAAGGGGGGAGGAGTGTACCATTGCTCCTCTATGGTATTACAGTATTATACACCTCGGGGGCGGGATTAGGGGCGTTTTAGTAATAACGCGAGTCCCTATTCGTTAGTCTGCCTCAGTTTGATTAACTGATTAGATGGCTCTTATTATTGTAGCCATATCGATTAGTATTGAATAGCAATGCATAGAATTAGAACAGAATAATTAGGTAGTACATATGACTCTTAGTGCGAGTGACGTGGTAGGTAAGTATGAGAGTAATGTGCATACATGCACTAATATGGACATGCACACATATAAATCTTGGGTCTGGTGTATGTGGAGGCTAATTGGTAGGACCGTGGATGGATATAGACGTACAAAACATACTAAGTGTATATTGCTAAGGTATATCTCTATGTCTGTCGCGGTATGTACACATATATCCCATAGAGAGTTTGTAGGTGGGTAGGTTAACATCAGGGCTAGATTGAGGTGTAATGCCCTAATGCCCTAAATTCATGTTTATCACATTTACCCCTAGAGGAAGAAAGTCTTACTTTCGAAAAGCGGTAGGGTGTTACGAGAGGTCTGAGAGGTCTCCCCACACTCAGTGGTGAACACGTCCCCTTGGAATTAAGAACTGCTACTGCGGGCTGCTGTATCTTTGGCGCATACCCATCCGCATTTGAATCTGCTCCGGTTGGCGCGCTTTCGGCGGGCAAGGCAGGGGGTGTCTACGGCGGTCGGCTTCCAGCCAGCATCACATGTCCACAGGGACAGAGGCGGAGGTCACAGAGACGGAGACTCCGTGTGAGCCCAGGAGTTTGCTGCAGCGGCGGCCATCCACAAGAGGAGGGATACTCTTTAACAATATCCATTGCCTGATACCATCTTACGTTTGGTAAGCAGGAACCCCCACTTGAGGGTGTGGAGTGTCCTACCAGATCCTTATATATGTTTTTATGTATTTTATGTATTTTTAATCATATACCTTATTAAATGTGTTTGTAATTGTCACCTGTTGTTCTCAGCGTCTGTCTCATGTTGCATGTTTATATGTGTGTTTAACAATATTACACTATGTTTTGATTTTCTTTCCTTACATGTGTACCCACCACAGTGTGGAGCATCAATACAAAAGGGAGAATATCCACGACACTGGTTGTATAAATTTATTTGATTTTTTATCATATATATGGTATATCACGAGTGCAGAGCGCCATAGATATAATTGTGTGCCATACTCATCACCTGACTGGGGGTCAGGATTATATCTCAGGCTTGGCCTATTGGGATATAGCGCTACCTATTTGCTTTATATATATGTGCCATAGGTACAAAGAGGTAGTGTAAGGTGTAGGAATGACCTCTAGAGGTTTAGACCGCCCAAAAGGTCAATGCGGTCTTACTAGTCTTAAAATATATTTAAGCTGACTATAAATAGTATATTATTCAGTGGTCCCATATGTAAAATTATGCCTACCGAGTATATATACATGTGGGTAGTGACCCTTAGCCATTTCAAATAAGGGATGGGTAAGTGTATGATAAACCTAGCAATTCCAGCAGGTTGACACTTGGAGAAACATATATATATATATGTACCAAGGGTACTGGGGGAGAGAGGAAGGATGTTTAGTGAGTGTAGGAGTGACAGCAAGCTGTTTAGTTCCGCCCAAAAGGGTCAATACGGGTCTGACTAAGTATTAAGTATATTTACCCTGACTGTGTTTCAGATGTTAGATGAAGGGTGAATATATGAATCCCTCATTCAGTCCTATAGGGAGCTGAGGGTCTTTAACGTGTATATCCATTTACACTCTTTTGTAGGAGTAACCTATTCCAGTCTCCCTTTCGTGGGTCCCAGTGGGTACCAATTCTATCCTGCGAAACGTAGATTTCGCCTGGAAATGTACGTGGACAACATATTATGTGGGTCGGTACATTGACGCTATCTTCCATGCGTGGAAGGGTCCATCAGACCTCTTACATGAGTTCTGTGAGAAATTGAATAACAACAAATCAATTTAAAATTAACTGCAAATGGATAAAAATCGCTATTGACTTCTGGACATAACTATTTACAAGGAACACTGATGGGTATCTGCAAACCACACTATTTAGAAAATCCACAGCTACTAATAGAATTCTACAGGCGGGACAGCCCCCACCCAATCATCTGTCCAAAATATACCCACGGGACCAATTTCTCTCCGCCTTCGACGCAAACTGCTCCACATTGGCAGAGTTCACAAACCAAGGCAGGGGAATGAGCCAGCGGTGTTCTATGATAGAGGGTATTATAGTAGAATGTAGTCCAGAAAGCATATAAAAGAGCCAAATACACACAGAGAGACATGCTTTTGACGAAAAATAAAGCGAGGACTGACACCAAAGAAGTAATACGCTTTATTGGCACTTATAATACACAGTGGCAAGATTTAAACGTATCTTCACAAAGCACTGGCACCTACTCACTGAGACGAGGATTTGATAGAAGTGTTGAATCCATCACCACACACTTACAAGTAGACGATCCGTAACCTAAAAGACAGGATGGTACAGAGCCACTACCAACCGATACCCAATAGGACGTGGCTTGACCACAAACCGCAGGGATTCATTCCCTTGCGGTAAGTGCAAGGCATGTATACACATGGCCTCCCACAAAATCATTCACAGACAATACAAAAGAGAATACATTTAAAACCATGATTTCATAAATTGCAATAGCAAAGGAGTTATTTACATCATCACGTGCTCATGCAACAAAATGTGTAGTGTGGGTTAAAACTTTTCGCCAGCTTAAAGTAAGGAATCCTGGAACATCTGGGATCCATACGCAATAACAAAGAACCCCTGGCCAGACATGTAAATGGTGTTCACGAGGGTGTTTCTAAACATCTACGTTTCGCAGGGAGAGAATTGGTACCACTGGGACCACGAAAGGAGACTGGAATAGGTTACTCCTACAAAAAGAGTGTAAATGGATATACGTTAAAGACCCTCAGCCCCTATAGGGACTGAATGAGGGATCCTATATTCACCCTCATCTAACATCTGAAACACAGTCAGGGTAAATATACTATACATTAGTCAGACCGTATTGACCCTTTGGGGGGACTAAACCGTAGCTGTCACTCCTACACTCACTATACATCCTTTCTCTCTCCCCCAGTTCCCTTGGTACATATATATATATATGTTCATCCAAGTGTCAACCATGCTGGAATTGCTATGTTATCATACATTACCCATCCATTATTTGAAATGGGCTAAGGGTCAAACCCCACATGTATATATACTGCGGTAGGCATAAATTTACATATAGTGGGACCATGAATTATATACTATTTATGTCAGCTTAAATATATTAAGAATAGTAAGACCGCATTGACCCTTGGGCGGTCCTAAAACACGCTAGAGGTCATTCTACCTTACACTACCACTTTGTACCTATGGCACATATATAGTGTACATACATGGAACTCTATTGTTTAACTATATTACCATCTAACATGAATTTATGGCCTTAGGGCATTACACACTCAATCTAGCCCTGATGTTACCTACCCACCATACACAACTCTCTATGGGATATATGTGTACATACCGCGACAGCAATAGAGATATACCTTGCAATATACATTAGTATGTTGTACGTCTATATCCATCCACGGTCCTACAATTAGCCCTCCACATACACCAGACCAAGATTTATATGTTGCATGTCCATATTAGTGCATGTATGCACCGCATTACTCTCATACTTACTACCACGGTCACTCGCACTAAGAGTCATATGTACTACCTAATTATTCTGTTCTAATTCTATGCATGCTATTCAATACAAATCGATATGGCTACAATAATAAGAGCCATCTAGTCATTTAATCAAACTGAGGCAGGACTAAACGAATAGGGACTCGCGTATTACTAAAAACGCCCCTAATCCCGCCCCCAGGAGGTGTATTAATACATACCATAGAGGAGCAATGGTAACACTCCTCCCCCCTTGATTGAAGCAGCGCCAAGAGGTGGTGAAATGATCGTCGGGTGTTAGGAGGGGACGACGCAAGGAAGAACGATGACGTCAGCCAGTTTTTGTTTTGTTGGGATTAAGACGGAGTGTGAGGCATCCCCATTGAACTCACGAGCACATCTCGGAAACGGTGGGTGTAGATGTTAGCGCCACTATAGACACATTGCACACTCATGGAGTATTGATGCCCTATCTTTGGGAGTATACAATTAAGGGCATATAGATGCAGACTGTATAGTGACGGTCCTGGGCATACATTAGTCAGTGCATGAAGTGCAATCAGCGGGTTATACAAGCCCATTGGCACACTGTTGATTTACTATATACAAAGTTAATTGATAAGCCTCGTGAATATATGCACCTGTACCCCACTTACAGGGACCGCGTGACAGTATATTGAATACTACACTGTTTGAAGTGAAACTTCTTTAGGGCCCACTCATCGGATGGGGGCAAAAAGGATTGTGGATGGAGACAGAAATGAAACGATGTGACGTCAGTGCTGGCAGTTGAGGCCGGCTGTGTTCTGGCTCAGCCCGACCCAACACGACATCACACACGCTCACAAATCAGATGCGGCGGGCGGCGATAGCCGCCGGCGCCGCTCCTAATGGCCACCGCACCCCCCAAACACAGCCGCTGGACATGCGGGGTCGGCGGCGATAGCCGCCGGCGTCGCTCATAACGGCCGCCGTTCCCCCCCCTGCTACTGCCGTGCCGCGCGTGCGCGATGGCGCCAGTGACTCCTGGCTCGCTCGGGGTAAAGTGGGAGGAGAGGGGGGGTTTGAGCGCGCGCTCCCACGCTACGGCGGGCCCGGCTGTCGGCCGGCGTCTCAACCTTCCCCCACCCTCTACCCCAATTACCACTACCCTATCCTTCCCACACCCACCCACGGCATTCATGGTGTTCTTTTCCCCGGGGGGGGGGGGGCCGTCACCTCACATGGGCCTCCTCCGATGTGCCGTCTCCCTGCCTGATCCCCGGCATCTGCGGGGCAACACAACCTGTGCCCTCCCTACTCCATACCACACTGCTTGCGCCGTGCTCGCAGGATGGGGGTGATGGCGTGGAGGTGCAGGGGTAGGGGGGGTGCAGGGGAGGAGTGATGCAGGGGTGGTTGTGAGGAGGTGAAGGGGGGTGAGTGGCGGAGTGAAGGGGGGTGATGTGAGGAGGTGAGGAGGGGGGGTGGGGGGGGTGGAGTGGGAGGTGGGAGAGTTCAAGGGGGGGTGATGTGAGGACGGTGAAGGGGGGTGAATGTGAGATGCAGGGGGGGTGATGTGAGGTGCAGGGGGGTGGTTGATTGTGAGGTGCAGGGGGGGTGATGTGAGGTGGGGGGGGGTGCATGTGAGGTGGAGGGGTGGTTGATGTGAGGGCAGGGAGGTGATGTGAGGTGCGGGGGGTGATTTTTGTAAGGTGCGGCGAGGTGATGGAGTGCAGGGGGGTGAGGGGCGGGGGTGGTGATGTAGAGGTGCAGGGAGGTGATGTGAGGGTGCAGGGGGGTGAGGGGGGTGATATGAGGTGCAGGAGATGATGTAAGGTGGCAGGGGGGTGATGTGAGGTTGCAGGGGAGATGATGTGAGTGACAGGGGGGGTTGAGTGAGGGGTGGAAGGCGGTTGACTGCAGAGTGCAGGGTTTGTAGCGAGTGATGAGGTGGGGGAATGAGAGTCAGAGGGTGAGAGGGTCGAGAGGTCCGCAGCGAGGGGTATGCGAGGGGCTCGGGGGGGATGCGTAGGTGCAGGGGGCGATGACGTTTGACGTGCAGGGGTGGTGATGGAGGTGCAGGGGGCATATGGCGAGGGCAGGTGCATAGACAAGGTGCAGGATGGGTTGCGCATACACACACCACACGACACAAGCACGCACACGCCACACACACACAGTCATACGCGACACAACACACAGTCACACGCACAACACACATACATGCACACACACACAGTCACACGACACACAACCACAGTCCACACGAACACCCACAAAAACACACGCAACAGCACACACAGTCACAGCACACCAACACAACAGTCACACGCACGAGGAATTCACGCTTCAGTGCAAATAGCTAATCACAGGGGATGTAGCCGAGCACGCAATTCTAAGTCCAAAATTTATTTGCGTTGTGCATAGAAAATTGTATTTTATTTTTAATGATAAACACTCACAAACACAACTTTGACAAAAACAGTCAAAGAAGTATGTCACTTATATGCGGTGCACAGCACACACAGCTTTTTTCTATATCTAACACCACATGGGGTTTGCCCACCTGCTCACGTCGCTGCTATCTGTTAGAGATTTTAAGATTACTTTAAATTAGTTTAAATAGCTTCAGTAGATGGTATTTATATAGTAATAAATATTTTTTGTTTTGTGTTTTAAACTTCCATGCGTACCCATATGGTTTGATAAATAATTATCTATACTCAAGAGTTATAATTTAGTTGAGTGCAAACTAATGGGATTTCTTTCTGTTGGCATCTTTGACCAATCCTACCCACTATGAACCATTTCCATGCACCACTTTTTTACCTATATATTCGAATATTAGAGGTGAGCAGTGTTTGAACATTACCTATCGCTCGGCCTGTTAACAATGCTGTAAATATCAGAGAGTAAAATAGTTTAATATGCTTTTTATTAACTGAATACAGAGCGTATAATGGGAATAAAAAGATTAGGGTTGTTTATTAGTAGCCTGGATATTTGAGCATACACAAAGTCCACTCTGGGTGCTAGCATTAATTATACTGATGAACTTTTCCGACATCTTTTGAGATAATTTGAGGGTTATACAGCAAAGCCGCCCAAGAAAAATTGGTGCACACATAACCAGAATATAAAAGCAACAAATTCCATATTCTTGGCCCTGCTGAGGATGCAGGAATGAGGACACTTTTGTTGTGTTACAGCTGCGTACAAGCCTCTGAGTCTTAACCTGTTCCCGTCATGCCCAGTGCTAGCGGAAGCAGAGCAGATGGAGCAGAGAGGTGAAAAGAATTCCAGGTCCTCCTCCCATGATAGATTATCATTCTCAATCCTCTCTTCCAAAGAAGGTCAGCAGCTTCGCATGTTGATTATCCAGAGAAGAGAAACTGGCACCAGACAACATGGGTCATTAAGGTTTGCATGGCTTACGTGTCTGCCCTGATTAATAAGCAGTGTTACTCCATAAGAACTTCTGAGCTGGAGACACATCACAAGCCCACTCAAGAGTTACAACGTGTCTTCATGCCATGGAAGGAGTCTAGGAATAGTAGTTGCGTAGTAAATATAAGTCCTCGGGTTTCGTAAGGTTTAAAATCCTTTCAACAAAGATTCCAGGAGCGGCTCAATGCTTTATAGCCAATGACATGTGAAAGCCAGTCCATTCTAACAGCACTTAGTGTGATTCATTGTGTTGAGATTTAGTGTTGTTGTGCTAGAGTAAAATACCTTACTTACAGACAGGAGAAGTTTTTTTTTTTTTTACAAAATCCCAAAAGCTGCCACTTAAAGCACTACAAAAATGATATGTTTAATTAATATTCCTCTAAGATTTAATAAGACATGCGTGGATTTAAAGGGCATTATGTGATGAGGATTTAAAAATACAAGAGCATGAAAATACCAAAAAAAGAATGTATATGTAAAAAGACAAGCCAATGGATTCCATGGGCGCCTGAGGTTTTACAGCAGATGGGAAAGTAGGCAGATTAGGTCGGCTAAGTGGTCTTATTCTGCCATCAATTTTATCCAATTAAAATGGAGCTCACAGTCTGGCTATTGAGAACCCATAACCATCAGACAGAATAATAGATTTCAAATTTTATCATTGTTATGACCTATAGGGGTTACTTAAACTTTGCTTTGATATAATTTAACAACAACTGGAACCCCAGGCTAGAAACCACAAAATATGCCTCTTAAAGTTGCAGTTCAAGCTGCGTTTAAATTAATTAAAAAATTCCCATGTACATATGTGCATCAATACCATCTGCACCACTGACAAGTGATTAGGCTAAGTGCCGACTCGATCCGTTCTCCTGTGACTCGATGCGGAGAAAGAATGAGTCGGGGTTCATTAAATCTCGTCAGTGCAGGCAGAAGGGGACAACAAAGTGCACAAGTTCTGTGAAGGGGAAGATATGTGATACCGGCAAGTTCACTAGATAAATTGGTGCCCTGACTAGAGAGAGGGCGCACAGGGCCCAGGCCAGAGAATCTTTCAGAAAGAAAGGGTGTTGACTTGGTAAATGGTGCTTATAGAAACAAAAAATGCATTTGCCTACATTGGGTACATCAAAAGTGCTTATTTTTTTTTTAATTTTGACGCTACAAATTTTTGATAATGCGAAATGATTTATTAACAAAAAACAAAAAATAAACAGTGTAGGAATTGTTTGAACCTGCGCTTGCTAACTTGCACATATTCAGTGTAATTCTGCATTCTTCTATACATACGTGCTTTTGTGCTATACTATCCCAGTTTCGTAACACACATTTCCCGTTTGAAAGTTTTCTTATTTCTAGGGACATTTTTGGCTTTACAGATAAATGTTATACTGGTAATGGTAACTTTCTCATTTGAATCATTACTTTTAGTGGGTAGGATTGGTCAAAGATGACCAACAGAAAGAAATCCCATTAGTTTGCACTCAACTAAATTATAACTCTGAGTATAGATAATTATTTATCAAACCATATGGGTACCAGGAGGTTTAAAACACAAAACAAAAAATTATTTATTACTATATAAATACACATCTAATTGAAAGCTATTAAACTAATTTAAAAGTAATCTTAAAATCTCTAAAGATAGCAGCGACGGAGCAGGTGGGCAAACCCCAGTGTGGGTGTATAGATATAGAACAAGTGTAGTATTCAATATACTGTCACGGCGGTCCTGTAAGTGGGTACAGGTGCATATATTCAGAGCTTATCAATATAAGTTTGTAAATAGTAAATCAACAGTGTGCCAATGGGCTTGGGTGTACCCAGCTGATTGCACTTTCTAATGTATGCCCAGGACCGTCTAGTGTGCGTCACTATACAGGTTGCATCTATATGCCCTTAAATTGTATACTCCTCAAAGATAGGGCATAATACTCCATGAGTGTGCAATGTGTCTATAGTGCGCTAAATATCACCCGTTTCCGAGATGTAGCTCGTGAGTTAATGGGGATGCCTCACGCTCCGTCTTCAAGCTCCAAGACAAAAACTGGCTGACGTCATCGGTCTGCGTGTCGCCTGACACCCGACGATCGTTTCACGCCTCTTGACGCTTCTTCAAGGGGGGAGGAGTGTACCATTGCTCCTCTATGGTATGTACAGTATTTATACACCTCCTGGGGGCGGGATTAGGGGCGTTTTTAGTAATAACGCGAGTCCCTATTCGTTAGTCTGCCTCAGTTTGATTAACTGATTAGATGGCTCTTATTATTGTAGCCATATCGATTAGTATTGAATAGCAATGCATAGAATTAGAACAGAATAATTAGGTAGTACATATGACTCTTAGTGCGAGTGACGTGGTAGGTAAGTATGAGAGTAATGCGTGCATACATGCACTAATATGGACATGCAACATATAAATCTTGGGTCTGGTGTATGTGGAGGCTAATTGGTAGGACCGTGGATGGATATAGACGTACAACATACTAAGTGTATATTGCTAAGGTATATCTCTATAGTCGTGTCGCGTCGGTAGTACACATATATCCCTAGAGAGTTATGTAGGTGGGTAGGTTAACATCAGGGCTAGATTGAGTGTGTAATGCCCTAATGCCATAAATTCATGTTATCACATTTACCCCTGAGGAAGAAAGTCTTACTTTCGAAACGCGTAGGGTGTTACTGAGAGGTCTGAGAGGTCTCCCACACTCAGTGGTGAAACAATGTCCCCCTTGGAATTAAGAACTGCTCCTGCGGGCTGCTTGTATCTTTGGCGCCATACCATCCGCATTTGAATCTGCTCCGGTTGGCGCGCTTTCGGCGAAGCAGGTGGTGTCTACGGCGGTCCGGTTAAACGCCAGCATCACATGTCCACAGCGGACAGAGGCGGAGGTCACAGAGACGGAGACTCCACGTGTGAGCCCAGGAGTTTGCTGCAGCGGCGGCCATCCACAAGAGGGGATACTCTTTAACAATATCCATTGCCTGATACCATCTTACGTTTGGTAAGCAGGAACCCCCACTTGAGTTGGAGTGTCCTACCAGATCCTTATATATGTTTTTATGTATTTTTATGTATTTTTAATCATATACCTTATTAAATGTGTTTGTAATTTGTCACCTGTTGTTCTCAGCGTCTGTCTCATGTTGCATGTTTATATGTGTGTTTAACAATATTACACTATGTTTTGATTTTCTTTCCTTACATGTGTACCCACCACGTGTGGAGCATCAATACCAAAGGGAGAATATCCACGACACTGGTTGTATAAATTTATTTGATTTTTTATCATATATATGGTATATCACGAGTGCAGAGCGCCATAGATATAATTTGTTGCCATACTCATCACCTGACTGGGGGTCAGGATTATATCTCAGGCTGCCTGCCTATTGGGATATAGCGCTACCTATTTGCTTTCCATATATATGTGCCATAGGTACAAAGAGGTAGTGTAAGGTGTAGGAATGACCTCTAGATGTTTAGACCGCCCAAAAGGGTCAATGCGGTCTTACTAGTTCTTAAAATATATTTAAGCTGACTATAAATAGTATATTATTCAGTGGTCCCACTATATGTAAAATTTATGCCTACCGAGTATATATACATGTGGGGTAGTGACCCTTAGCCCATTTCAAATAAGGGATGGGTAAGTGTATGATAACCTAGCAATTCCAGCATGGTTGACACTTGGGATGAACATATATATATATATGTACCAAGGGTACTGGGGGAGAGAGAAAGGATGTTTAGTGAGTGTAGGAGTGACAGCAAGCTGTTTAGTCCGCCCAAAAGGGTCAATACGGTCTGACTAAGTATTAAGTATATTTACCCTGACTGTGTTCAGATGTTAGATGAAGGGTGAATATATGAATCCCTCATTCAGTCCTATAGGGCTGAGGGTCTTTAACGTGTATATCCATTTACACTCTTTTTGTAGGAGTAACCTATTCCAGTCTCCCTTTCGTGGTCCCAGTGGTACCAATTCTATCCCTGCGAAACGTAGATTTCGCCTGGAAATGTACGTGGACAACATTATTATGTGGGTCCGGTACATTGACGATATCTTCATGCTGTGGAAGGGTCCATCAGACCTCTTACATGAGTTCTGTGAGAAATTGAATAACAACAAATTCAATTTAAAATTAACTATGCAAATGGATAAAAATCGCATTGACTTTCTGGACATAACTATTTACAAGGAAACTGATGGGTATCTGCAAACCACACTATTTAGAAAATCCACAGCTACTAATAGCATTCTACAGGCGGACAGCCACCATCCCAATCATCTTGTCCAAAATATACCCACGGGACAATTTCTCCGCCTTCGACGCAACTGCTCCACATTGGCAGAGTTCACAACCAAGGCAGGGGAAATGAGCCAGCGGTTCTATGATAGAGGGTATAGTAAGAATGTAGTCCAGAAAGCATATAAAAGAGCCAAATATACACAGAGAGACATGCCTTTGATGAAAAATAAAGTGAGGACTGACACCAAAGAAGTAATACGCTTTATTGGCACTTATAATACACAGTGGCAAGATTTAAAACGTATCTTCACAAAGCACTGGCACCTACTCACTGAGGACGAGGATTTGATAGAAGTGTTGAATCCATCACCAACACTTACAAGTAGACGATCACGTAACCTAAAAGACAGGATGGTACAGAGCCACTACCAACCGATACCCAATAGGACGTGGCTTGACCACAAACCGCAGGGATCATTCCCTTGCGGTAAGTGCAAGGCATGTATACACATGCCTCCCACAAAATCATTCACAGACAATACAAAAGAGAATACATTTAAAATCCATGATTTCATAAATTGCAATAGCAAAGGAGTTATATACATCATCACGTGCTCATGCAACAAAATGTATGTGGGTAAAACTTTTCGCCAGCTTAAAGTAAGAATCCTGGAACATCTGGGATCCATACGCAATAAACAAGATACACCCCTGGCCAGACATGTAAATGGTGTTCACGAGGGTGTTTCTAAACATCTACGTTTCGCAGGGATAGAATTGGTACCACTGGGACCACGAAAGGAGACTGGAATAGGTTACTCCTACAAAAAGAGTGTAAATGGATATACACGTTAAAGACCCTCAGCCCTATAGGACTGAATGAGGGATTCATATATTCACCCTTCATCTAACATCTGAACACAGTCAGGGTAAATATACTTAATACTTAGTCAGACCGTATTGACCCTTTTGGGGGGACTAAACAGCTAGCTGTCACTCCTACACTCACTATACATCCTTTCTCTCTCCCCCAGTTCCCTTGGTACATATATATATATATGTTCATCCCAAGTGTCAACCATGCTGGAATTGCTATGTTATCATACACTTACCCATCCCTTATTTGAAATGGGCTAAGGGTCACTACCCCACATGTATATATACTCGGTAGGCATAAATTTTACATATAGTGGGACCACTGAATAATATACTATTTATAGTCAGCTTAAATATATTTTAAGAACTAGTAAGACCGCATTGACCCTTTTGGGCGGTCTAAACAGCTAGAGGTCATTCCTACACCTTACACTACCTCTTTGTACCTATGGCACATATATATGTACATATACAACATTGGACCTCTATATGTTTAACTATATTACCATCTAACATGAATTTATGGCATTAGGGCATTACACACTCAATCTAGCCCTGATGTTAACCTACCCACCTACATAACTCTCTATGGGATATATGTGTACATACCGCGACAGACATAGAGATATACCTTAGCAATATACACTTAGTATGTTGTACGTCTATATCCATCCACGGTCCTACCAATTAGCCTCCACATACACCAGACCCAAGATTTATATGTTGCATGTCCATATTAGTGCATGTATGCACGCATTACTCTCATACTTACCTACCACGTCACTCGCACTAAGAGTCATATGTACTACCTAATTATTCTGTTCTAATTCTATGCATTGCTATTCAATACTAATCGATATGGCTACAATAATAAGAGCCATCTA
>WSYH01015806.1:0-13838 GCA_036426205.1 Ascaphus truei | reverse complement strand
GGGGGGGGGGGCAGGTAACGGCTCATGGAGGGGTGTAGCATCCTCCTAGTATTCCAATAAACCTAGCTCTTTCTGCGTGTTCTGATCTAACTCCTCGATCAACCCACCGCGTCCGGCGATCGGGGGAGGGTGTAGGTCTCTCGCATTCGTCCTATATGTCAATCTATTTGTCAACTCTCTCGTGTGTCTGTTCCGTCACCGAAGGACAACCCACCTGTTACTATCAAAGCCAAACGGTGGCATTGCTCATCCCTGGGATATCGGTCTGTGCCAGCCACAATGACCATACTTTTTGAAAATTTGAGCCAGTGTCGTTGACTAGACTTGTCATCTTTTCCATCTGGCAAGCGAACCAAATTCTGTTCCGAATTTTGTCTATCGATGGAATTGCATTCTGATTCCACAACGCTGCGGTCTCGCACCTCATTGCCGTAGCAAAGTGTGCTATTAGTTTGTTTCCTGATCGAGATACCTCGTCCGTGGGCCTACCTAATAAGAAGACCCACGGATCCAGTTGGATTTTGAGGCCCAAAAAGACCTTTTGAAGCCAATCTCTAATTTGTGTCCAGACGGGAATGATTCGTGGACAAGACCACAGCATGTGTACCAGATCCCCTTGTTCCCCACACTGCCTAGGGCAGAGAGGGGAAGCTCCCGCGACGAATTTTGCCATTTTAACTGGGGTGAGGTACCACCTCAATAATACTTTATATGAGTTCTCCTTCAGTGTCGTACAGATCGAGCTGCTGGCCGCAGCTTTGAAAATTGCTGTCCACTCTTCGTCGTCTAACGGTCCTGTCAGGTCTGTCTCCCATTGAGTCATAAAACTGGGTCGATGTGAGTCATCCTTATCTGTCCCAACCACCTCCCTGTATAGAGCAGAGATGAGTCCCCGTGTATCGGTTCCCCGATCACAGAGCTTTTCAAAATTGGTTAGTGGTGGTCTGTTTGGGTGTTTGGTATAAAATGCCCGAACCTGGAGGTATCTAATAAAATCTGTGTTGGGTAAGCCCTTTTCTGACTGCAAGATCTCAAATGTTTTGATTGTGTCTCTGCCCTCCAGGTCCTTAAGCCTTCTTACGCCCCCTTTTTGCCAGCATGTGAAGTTCCTTCCAGTTAACCCCGGAGCAAAGTCCGGATTGCCGTATAGAGGGGCCATTAATGAATTTTTAGAGGTCAATGAATGTCTATTTTTTGTCGCTTCCCAGACCGAGAGAGAGTTCAACACAGAGGGCAGCGTGTTTTTTAGATCTTTTAGTCTAGCCCTGGGATACCAAATAAGATCTTTGAGCTCTAGCGGAGCGCACACCTCCCTCTCCAAAGCTACCCATCGCCTCAGCTCTGGATCACCATGCCACTGCGTGATCTGACAAAGTTGGGCCGCTTTATAGTAAGCCATCAAGGTCGGCACTGCCAGACCTCCAGTTTCCTTAGGCCTTTGCATGATTGACATTTTTACCCGTGGTTTTTTATTGTTCCAAATGAATTTCGTAACTGCTTTCTGCAGTTCTATAATGTCTGATCTTACTACGGGTATCGGAAGAGTTTGGAACAGGTATAGTATCCTGGGGAGGAGGTTCATTTTCACACAATAGATCCTGCCAATCCAGGATATCCCATATGCGGCCCACTCTTTGAGTTCCTTGGTGAGGGCTCTTAGGAGTCGCGGATAATTCTCTTGATAGAGATTGCGGCTATGTTTCGTGAGAGATATTCCGAGATATTTTATAGCTCTGGCCTGCCATTTAAATTGAAAATTAATCTCAATTAGTTTCTCTGTCTCCTTTGGGATGTTGAGATTCAATGCCTCCGATTTTGATTGGTTAATCTTAAACCCGGAGATTCTGCTGAATTTATCTAATAGCGCGAACAGATTGGGCAACGAAGTAAGCGGCTTTGTTAACGATAATATAATGTAATCTGCGTATAGAGCGATTTTATGCTCTTGGGAACCAATTTGCACTCCGGCTATGTCCGGGTGGTGGCGGATATGTGCCGCCAGCGGTTCCACGCATAGGGCGAACAACAGGGGCGATAGAGGGCAGCCCTGTCTGGTACCGCTTTTAATTTTAAACACCTCAGATGGGAAGCCCTGGTGTATCACCCTGGCGGTCGGGGTCGTATATAATGCTTTTATTGCCCTTATGAGTTTTTCTCCGAACCCAAATGCCTCAAGCGTGGACTCCATATATGGCCAATCGATCCTGTCAAAAGCCTTCTCTGCGTCTAAACTTAAAACTACTCCTCGGATCCCGTTGGCATTAATGTAGTTGATAATATCTATTATTTTTCTTGTGTTATCGGCCGCCTGTCTGTCTATAATAAAACCAACCTGGTCCGGGTGGATAAGCCTCGGCAGGATCGAACTCAATCTATTGGCCAATAGTTTGGAATATATTTTAACGTCCGAATTTATTAAAGAGATTGGCCGGTAGCTTTGGCAGTTTGTAGGATCTTTGTCCTTTTTATAAATTATGGATATTGACGCCTGAAGCATCTGGGCCGAGAAGGGTTCCCCCGCCAGAACTCCATTGAATAACTTAAGCATATGTGGTGCTAGCACCCCTATAAATTTCTTATAATATAGATTAGAAAACCCGTCTGGGCCCGGGGCCTTGGAGGGTTTCAGATGTTTGATTACCGTCATCAATTCCTCTAACGTGAAGTCAGCCTGAGCTGCCTCGTTTTCCAGTCTGCTCAGCTCTGGAAGGTCTGCTTCCTCTAGGAAGGACTGTAAAAGATTAGTTGTTTTTGGATTGTGTGTCACTTTCTCCCCATTATATAGCTGTTCATAATACTGCCTAAACTCTTCCACTATGCGTTTGGGGTTGGAGGTCATCTCCCCCGATTTGGTTTTTAGAGTTTGTATGTTATAACTTGGTTGCCTATTTCGGATCCTGTTGGCTAACATAGTGTCTGGCTTGTTGGCTTTCTCGAAAAATTTCCTCTTTGTCCAACTTATATCTCTCTCGGCCTGGGACGTGAGGAGAAGATTAAGCTCAATTCTTATATCTTTCAGCTCCTTAAGAATATCCTCTCCACCTGATCGGCTATGTAGTGCGGAGAGTTCATGTAGCCTCTGATATAGCTGTGTCAATTTCGCTTCTCTTTGCCTTTTACGTCTTGCTGCGAGACCAATCAGTGTTCCTCTGATTGTGGCCTTGTGAGCCTCCCACAACATGTTGTGGGATTCCACAGTGCCTGAGTTTGTAATAAAAAATTGTCTGATCTCGTCTTTGATTATCTGCGCTAATTCTGGAATTTTAATAAGGGACTCGTTTAGTTTCCAGTTTGCTCCCGGGCTAACCTGCCTAATTTGGGTGCATCTTAGCTCTATAGACGCATGATCCGACCATGTAATGTCATGTATAAGGGTGTCGGAAATTTGTGGGACCATTCTACTCGATACAAAGAAGTGGTCCAGTCTGCTATAACTGTCATGTGGATGTGAGTAGAATGTATAAGAGCGCTCGCCTGGGTGTTGTTCTCGCCATATGTCTACCAGACATCCCCTACGGAGCCCTTCTAGTAGCTCTCTGGTTCCTGCCTGTCTCCTCTTCTCCTGTCTCGGCGATCTATCTATGCGCGGGTCTAAGACTTTGTTAAAATCACCCGCTAGTATCACGTTACCAATTGCGCAATTTTGTAATTTAAGAAAGAACTCTGAAAAGAAATGGGGATTATTTTCGCAGGGGGCATATATACACGCCAATGTAACTTTAGTTTGCTGTAGGGTGCCTACTATAATAAGGTATCTACCGTCTGGGTCTCTTTTTATCTTCTCCAACACGAATGGGATTCTATTATGAATCAAGATAGCCACTCCCTTTGTCTTTTCTTTGGCTGAAGCCAAGTAGAATTTCCTATACTGTTTGTCTATATAACTCGGGTTCTTATTACGGCAATAATGCGTCTCCTGAAGGAATAGAACGTCAGAATTTCTGCGCTTGAATTCAGCAAACGCTTTTCTGCGTTTTTGGGGGGAATTAAATCCCTTGACGTTCTGGGATATAAATGATAATGTCATCGTTGTGTGTGTGATGATTCTGCGTATGTGTATAGGTTTCTCCTCTTACCCGGGTTGTGGTGGCCCGGCGGCCAATGGAAGAGGATCTGTAGGTCTTGTGTTGCTATGTTTTCTGTTCTGAGGGTACCTGAGGGGGGGGAAGGGAAACACAAAAGGGGGTGACAGGGGACATATAACCTTGTTATAGTAACAAGGGAAACCCATTTGGTCTTTGGAGACCTGTGGTTTGCTGCCCGGGAACACCGCTCCGCTTCCGGATGTTCCCATTTCCCCAAATAGGGTTGTGGGAAGGCATCCAGCTCGCGGCAGCCCAGGTCTTTGATTAGACTGTGGCTTAAGGCCACACTCCAACCCCAGAGGCACATGCCAACAGGCACTAGAGAGGGCAGACTCCCGCCCCTCCGCCGGCAGCAAAATGAAAACATTTTTTTTAGCATACAGCATATAAACAGCATGATAATTTCAACTTTAACTCATCTTGTTGTCTGGTACCAAACTCCGGTTGATCCCAACCGTTTACTGTTTAGCTTTTATTGTGTTTATTCTTCAGATTTTAACTGGCTACCCTATGTTCAGCTCATCCCCCCTCCCCAGTAGGGGAGTGCGCGGACCCCTCTGGAGTACTCCGGTGCTCTGTGCAAGCCGTCCGATGCCTGCTTTAGTCCTCGGTGCTGGGACAGCTCGTAACCTGCGCGTCCCGCGCCAGAGTCGCTGCCAATGACGTCAGTTTCCGAGCGCCGGCCTCTCGCGGGAAGATATTCCTCGACGTCAGCTGGGGGCGTGCGCAGGTCTGGCAGAGTCTTGTGGCTGGTGTACGCGGTCCCGATGGGCGGGGTTACCTGGAGCTCCTCACATGCCCGCCTGAGCGTTCTCCGCCATTCTGCTCCGTCCCTTCTCCTCCGTTTTCTCCCGCCGAGCTACTCTTGGAGCCTCGTGGAGCCTTATGAAGCCATCTTGGTAAGTTTACAGACTAGGCAGATTTTGCCATGTTTTTTCTTCCTTTGTCTTTTTCTAGCCAGTGGGGCCCATTCCATCCGCGTCAAAGTATTCGGGGGGGGGGGGGCTGTGTTGTGGCCCCTCTTACTTGGGGCTGTAGCTTGGGAGGGTATATATTTCGTAAACTTTTTAGTGCAACCAACTGGTGAACGAAACTGAGAACTTTGGTGACCAATCTTCACCCCGGTCTCGAAGGGCCAGCTTTTGTTTGTTGTTGTCCGGATGGCTGTCGCACCTTTTCCCATTCCGTCCGTCGGGTCACTCGTCCAGCTGGGGCGTCGGACTGCGGTAATGCATTAGGATATCCCAGCTTGGCCAGGAACCCAGGCCCCTCTGCGATATGTTTAAGGACGTGTGACCTGCCATTTTGCAGTACAATCAGGGCAAAGGGGAAAGCCCAGCGGTAGCGTACATTTTTCTCCCTTAGGAGTCTAGTGACTGGTTGCAGGGCTTGACGCCGCCCCAGGGTGATTGGAGAGATGTCTTGGTATATTGACATCTCTGTGCCCTCAAATTTGATCGTGGGGGTGGCCCTGGTGAGTTTACATATGTCAGCTTTGGTCTTGAAGTGGTGCAGTCTCATGATCACATCTCTGGGGGGGTTATTGGGAAGTGGCTTGGCCCTCAGCGCCCTGTGACATCTGTCCATTACTAGTTCGGATTCTGTTTTTTCTGGCATTATAGATGTCATCCACCGATTTATTAATAGCTCAGGGTCCAGGATCTCTTCCGGTATCCCCCGTATCCTCAGGTTATTTCGCCTGTCTCTGTTCTCGCTGTCTTCGTGGCGTTCTTCAAGCTCCGCTACCTTTCTCTCCAGTATTGTAACTCTGGCGTCTGTGGCGGTCTGACAGCGGGTGGATTCGTCCATCTTCTCCTCCAGATCGTTTGTGCGGGCTCCTATGCTGTGAATGTCTTTTCTTAGAGCGTCCACTTCTCCGCGGAAGAATGTCTTTAAATCAGAGAGGAGTTTGGCTATTTCTTTCTTCAGAGCACCCGTCTGTTTCTCCGTTATCGCGTCCCTCTCTGGACCGGAATCAGATTCGGATGCCGCCATGCTTTCTTCCTCCTGTATCTTTTGCGCTCCCACAAAGTATGAGCGCATGTCTTCCTTCTGTTTTGATTTTCGTCTGGTAGCCGCCATGAGACTTTATGCCTGGGTCTTATGCCTACTAAGTCCTGTTGTTCTTGTGCGCTTTTGATGAGTTTTATTATGCTTTTTAATGTGTTTACTGCCGGCAGTAGTCGGAGCGATCAGGTTAAGCTGCCATCCCTGTTCCTGCCGCGCATGCGCCTCCCCTTTGCCAGTTTTTAATGTCTACAGTGACTCCACATATTGGCCAAATATGAACTCTCTGCGACCTCCAGAACTGGAGATACAGAAATGCACTTTAAAACATTAAAACACATGCTTATAATGAAACATGGGAACAGGGGAACATACATTTTCAAGGTACAACAAGGTGCAAACCTCATCCCTGGACCGCAGTCCAGTTAACCCCTTGTCTCTGGTGAGGTCAGGGGATGGCCATATGGGGTGCAACCCCTTTAATACCGGGCCACCCCCTTTCTCCCTCTACACCTCCCCTTCTTAATGGGTGACCTGTGGCCCACTGGCCCTAACGGGGAGTGGGACACTGCTAGCACCCTTAACAAACTCAGTCTCAGAGGGATAGTCCTGACGTGAAAGTCCATCAGCATTGCTGTTTTCACTACCCTTTTTGTGCTGAATAGTAAACTCAAACTCTTGCAAGGCCAAGCTCCACCTTAGCAACTTGGCATTCTCCCCTGATGCCCTCTGCAGCCAACTCAAGGCGTTGTGGTCTGTGAGGACCGTGAAAGCCCTTCCATACACATAGGGCTGGAGTTTTTTTTGAGTGCCCACACAATGGCCAAGCACTCTTTCTCAATGGTGGCATAGGCCACCTCTCTGGGAAGTAGTTTTCGGCTGAGGTACACCACAGGGTGCTCTCTATCGTCGTCCCCCACTTGGCTCAACACAGCCCCAATGCCATAGTCCGAGGCATCAGTCTGTATGAGGAAATGTTTGGTATAGTCTGGGGCAGCCAGTATGGGGGCTGCAGCAAGCGCAGTTTTCAGTGCCTGGAAAGCAGTTTCACAGGTAGGAGTCCAGGTGATAAGCACAGGCAGTTGCTTCTTAGTCAAATCAGTCAGGGGTTTGGCCACAGCGCTGTACTGTGGGACAAACTTCCTATAGTACCCTGCGGTGCCCAAAAATGCCATGACCTGTTTCTTGGTTTTTGGAACAGGCCACTGAACTATGGCTTCTACCTTGGCTGGCTCTGGTTTGAGGTGCCCTCCACCCACCCTGTGCCCTAAGTACAGGACCTCTGCCATCCCTACCATACACTTAGTGGGTTTCAAGGTAAGCCCAGCCTCCCTGATCCTATCCAGCACCGCAGCTACATGTCCTAAGTGGGAGTCCCAGGAATTACTAAAGACAGCAATGTCATCTAAGTAAGCCCTGGCATAGCTCTGCATCCCTTCCAGTAACCTATTGACCAGGCGTTGGAAGGTAGCCGGGGCATTCTTCATCCCAAATGGCATCACTAAAAACTCATAGAGGCCACTTGGAGTGATGAATGTTGATTTCTCCCTAGCCTCCAGGGTCAGTGGGATTTGCCAATAGCCTTTGCTCAAATCCATGATGGTCAGATACTTTGCCCCCGCGAGTTCATCTAGTAACTCATCCATGCGGGGCATGGGATAGGCATCTGACACCGTCCCAGCGTTGAGCAAGTGGTAGTCCACACAAAACCGGGTGGTCTTGTCCTTCTTAGGAACTAGGACTACCGGACTTGCCCAAGGACTCTGGGACAGAGTAATAACCCCTAGGGTCAGCATCTCCTCTATCTCCCTCTCCATACTGGTCTTGACCTCTGCTGACACTCTAAAAGCGTGCTTATGCAGAGGCAGCGGGTCCCCTGTGAGCACTGAGTGTTTTGTGAGATGTGTGGTCCTGGCATGTCAGTGAAGAGGGCCCCATACTTAGCTAGCATGTCCCTGGCTTCTCCCTTCTGCCTAGCACTCAACTGTGCCCCTAACTCCACCTGCTCCACAGTGTTTCCCTGCCTGCTAGAAATCATAAGGGGTCCTACAAGATCCATCGCTACTTTCTGGAAGGGTTCCCCTATTATCGGTAGGGGTTTCAGGGGTGCCTTCACACGGTCGCCCGCCTTACCCACTCGCTGGCAGGCATCACAAGAGCGGCAGAAATTGCCCACATCTCGAGATGCCCCCGGCCAGAAGTAACGCTGTAATAACCGGGCTCGCGTTCTGTTGACCTCCTGATGTCCCGCTAACGGAATAGAGTGAGCTACCCGTAACAGTTGCGGTCGGTACCCCTGGGTCACTACTAGCCGTCGCTTACCGGTCAATCCCTCCTCTATCCCTGGGTTCCCTTCTTCTCTATACAGGAGTCCCTTATACCATAGGCAGCGCTCAGTGCCCTCCCCTGCCTGAGATTCGGACGCCCGAAGTCTCACGCCGGCCAGGGTAGGGTCTGCCTTCACTGCCTCCCTAAACTGGGCTCCTAATTCTGGCCACCCCCCAGTCATGTTATTGTCAGGCGAATGGGGAAGGGTGAGAGGGAACAGTAAGTCAGTCTGTGGTTGCAACTGATCCTGGCTTACCGCCCCGGGTTCCTCTGCGCCCTCCGCTAACGTTGGTCCCAAAGGCTGGGGGACTGGCACCGCCGCCACTGCAGCGGGCTTGGGCACTCAGTCATAGGTGCAGGTCATCGGTCCCAGATCATTGCCAAGAAGAATATCGGCATCCAAACCGGGTAAAACCCCCACCTCCCGCACACCCTGGCCCTCCCCCCAATCCAAAAAGATTCTGGCCACTTGCATTAAACGTGGCTCTCCGTTGGCCACAGTGATCTGTATCCCAGGGCCTGGGATCAATTCCTCTGGCCGGACCATATCAGGTCGGACCAGGGTCACTGCAGCTCCTGAATCCAGCAAGCCGACTGCTTGCCGGTCACCGACTGTGACCGGGGTGAGATGTCTGCTCCGGCCGTCCGTCTGCTGCAGGTACGCGCTGAGATGTCCTCCGCTCCTGGCTGTAGGCACCGATGAAACCGGGACAGGTGTGGCATGGGACGTCTCGCTGGGAGTTGTCTCCAGGACCGGTCCGGAGTCTGTGGTGGAAGCCACCCGCATGCAGGCTACCGGCTTCGCAGCTGGGGTGCGTTGCCCCTGATGGGATCTGCCGGAACGCAGGGGTTCCGGGCAATCTGGTCTGATGTGACCAGGGCGGTTGCAGTTGTAGCACCGGCGCTCGTGCCGGAGCTCCCCCGCCTTCGGTGGACTGCTGTCCACAGGCGGCCTCTGAGTCCATAGGGGGGTATTGGCAGACTTTCTGGCCGGTGCCACCGCCGCCTTGGCTACTGGTTTGGCGGTCATCAGGGCTCGGCTGGCCACATAGTCATCTGCAAGCCTCGCCGCCTCCTGGTAAGTCTTGGGCTTCTTGTCGTACACCCAAGCCCTCACCGCCGGCGGGCACTGCTCCATGAGCTGCTCCTGAAAGATGAGGTCCAGCAGGCGTTGGTAAGTCCATGCCTCATAGCCCTCCACCCAGCGTATCCCGTACAAAGCCATGCGGGTCACGTAGGTGACATAGGACTCTTGGGACTGCCTCTCTTCCTGCCGGAATTTACCCCGGTAGGCTTCAGGGGTAAAACCGTACTGAAACAATAACAGTTCTTTCAGGTGGTCATAGTCATCAGCATACTCATCTGGAAGCGCCATCATTGTCTGCTTAGCCAAGCCAGACAGTAATGGGTCCAAATGTGCAACCCTATGCTGGGGAAGCACTTTGTACCGCCGGCACTGCGTTTCAAAGTTCTTTAAGAAACTGTCAATCTAGTCAGTGCCTTCCATGAACTTGGTGAGACTGTGCTGGTCCAGCTTAAGTTCATCGTTGTTGGGTTGGACAGTTGGGCAATAAGCGGGTCTGTTCACTGCCATAGTGATAAACTTCAGCCGCTCCTCCGGTGTCCCTCTGTCTCCCCACGCAGTAATCAGTGCCAACATTTCAGGGGTGAACGGACTGGTAGCCGCAGCAACCAGTACCCCTCCTGTTGCACTGCTCCCGGAAGGTGCACTCGTTCCCTCCCCGAGATTCCGCCGCCCCGGCACTGGGTTCCTTCCCTGATCTCCGGGTGGTTGTAAAAGGGCAAGCTGAGCCGTATCCTGAGGCTCTGCAAGCCGGGCTTCATAGTCACCGATTGCGTCAACCATGTCTGCGACCTCCTGGTTCTCATAGGGCAGTCCATATTCACGGCACTTGTCCTTCAGCTGAGCTCGGGTCCACATGTTGGATGAGCCTTCAGCCTCGCTCATTGTTCAGTCGCAGCAGTGAGGTGGTGTTACGACTTGTGTTAACTATTGCACTACTGTGTGTTCAATATCTTTAGTCCCAGGAACTTGCAATTACCATCAAGTTCCTACTATGTTACAGTATCCCGCAGTATACTGTAACACAGGTCCAGTTCAATCCCACCGCTTGCCACCAGTTAATTATAGAGCTTGTCACGGTAGCTTATGACAAGATATAATGAACACCAAATATCTGGGTTGAACTGAACGAGGCTTAGATATAATAAAATATAATTTATTCCTTAAATAAGGTGAACACATCAATATAGTACAATTAACAGACAAGGAGGTAACACTTACTTAGGGTTGGGGAATGGAGAAGTATCTGCTAGCAATTCTCCATCAATCCAGTGACATTCCAGGTGGAATCAGAAGCACAACTCCAGCAATCCAGTGACATTTAAGATGGTATCAGAAGCACAAATCCAGCAATCCAGCACAACTAAAAACTGTAAGGTTGACACAGTTTATATACCTGTGCAACCCTATTCTTTTTTTTTTTTTTTTTTTCAATTTTTTTTTTTTTATTGTTTTAGAGAGACATAACAAATATATAGTCTTGGAATACATGTGATGTTTTAACAGTGTCACTTGTCCATACAACAAAGGGCATTAACAGTTCGTCATCATTACTGAAATAAAATAGTTGCTATAACACTGTTTTTGAATAAGTGTGGTCTGTCTTCCTATTTCCGGTTGTGTTAGGGAAGCCGCTTCCGTAAGCGTCTCTCATGGGCTTAACAAAGGAAAGAGAAGAACGTAGAAAAGAAGAAAAAGAAGGGTGGGAGGGGTGGAAGGGGGGGGGGGTGGTAGGACGAGCCCATTTGTCTGGTCTTTCTGTATTTATTTCTATGGGGTCTCTAGTTTCCTGGCCATATTTCCCAAATTTTGTGAAATTTGTCAGTTTTCTGGTTCAACTGTGCTGTGAGGAGCTCCATCATCTTTATTTCCCTTAGTCTCCGTAAGATAGTCTGCCTAGAAGGCGCATTCACCTTTTTCCAGGCAGCCGCAATAACACAGCGGGCAGCTGTCATTACATGAGTGATCATCTTACTTTCTGCCGTTCCTAATTCATCTATTGGTTTGGCCAGCACCATGGTCAGCGGTTCCACCTCAACCTCCACCCCCAAGTACTCTCTGATCAATGTTTGTATCATGACCCAGAATACCTGAATTTTTGGGCAACTCCACCAAATATGAACCATATCTCCTTTTTGCCCGCATCCCCTCCAGCACAAATCCGGGGACCCGGGGAAGATCTTAGCCAGCCTGCTCGGGGTTAGGTACCAATGAAATAGAATTTTATAAATATTCTCTTTGATAGTGGTACAGATTGACGTTTTTGCAGCTACCTCCCAAATGTCCTCCCAGTCTTCTCTATCGATCTCTGTATTCAAATCTTCTGCCCATTTGATCATATAGCTATGTTGGGAACAACCCGCTGATCGCGCCAGGCCCAGATATATCTCCGAAATCAGCCCTTTACAGTAGTATCCTTTCCTACACAGTCTTTCAAAATTTGTTAAATCTTTGAATGCCGAATCTTTGGAGACTGATTGCAGGTAGTGCTTGATTTGGAGGTAACCAAACACTGGTATATTTATGATTTGGTGTTTCTTCTCCAGCGCCTGGAGTGGTAGAATTATACCGTTATCTACAAAGTCGTCAGCTACCATCAGCTTTAACGTCTTAAATTTATTGAGTCTCTGTGGGAGCCAGCCTGGGGAGAATTCAGGGTTATGGAATATAGGGGTTAGTAGTGTTGGACTGGCTGTCAGACCATATTTATTTTTATTTCTAGACCATATCCGCCATGTACATTTCATTGCTCCCAGTTTTAATGTTTCCAAGAAGATCTCTCCTCCCCTCTCGGTCCACATAGCAGCCGGGAGAGAGAGAGGTCTTGTATAGGTAGATTCAAGTCCCACCCAGCAACTGGTGGCTGGATCATTGTTCCAAATTATTGCTTGTTTGAGTTGGGCCGCCAAATAGTATTTAATGATATCCGGGACTGCCAAGCCTCCGCAATCTTTTGGGGCTAGCATAATAGATCTAGCTACCCTGGGTCTTTTATTTTGCCAGATAAATTGGAAAATTCTGTTTTGTATGTTTTTAAGCTCCGGCATTGGAATATCTATAGGAAGAGTCTGGAAATAATACAGGAGCCTTGGTAGGATATTCATTTTGATCGTGGCTATTCTTCCTAACCAAGATATCTGGTATTCGTTCCAGCTCTGGAGGTCCTTTTTTAGCCTCTCAAATAATGGTGGATAGTTATGTTTGTATAGTGTATTATACTCCCTTGTTATTTGGATTCCTAAGTATTTGATCTTTGTGGAGTTCCACCTATATTTAAAATTTGCTTGTAGTAATTTAACTTCAGAATCCGATAGGGTTATGTTCAATGCTTCCGACTTATCCATGTTGATTTTATATCCCGATATGTTGCTAAATTTATCTAGTTGTAAGTTCGGGAGTGAAATCAAGGGGTTGGCGAGAGTTAGGATAATGTCGTCGGCAAATAGGGATATTTTGTAGTTTGTCTCTCCTATTACAATTCCGTTTATGTTTTTTTCGTCTCTAATTGTTGCTGCCAAGGGTTCAATAGAGAGAGCAAACAGAAGCGGAGACAAGGGACATCCCTGTTGAGTACCATTCTTTATGTTTATAGGGTTTGAGTCTCCTCCTGGGAGTTTCACTATAGCCGTGGGAGATCTGTATAGAGCTCTTACCCCTTCTAGATATGGGCCGTGAAATCCATATTTAAGTAGGGTTTGGTCTAGGAAGTCCCACCTAATCCTGTCGAATGCTTTTTCCGCATCCAAGCTCAACAGGATGGCCTTTGTGGATGAGAGATGTACATGGTCGATTATATCTATAATTTTCCTAGTATTGTCTGAGGCCTGTCTGCCGGAAATAAACCCGACTTGATCTATATGTATCAGGCTTGGGAGTATGGGTGTCAGTCTATTTGCCAGAATTTGGCTGAACAGTTTTAGATCCGAATTAAGGAGGGCTATGGGGCGATAGTTACCACACTGTAGTGGGTCTCTCCCTTCCTTTGGTATGATTGCTAAATTAGCTTTAGACATAGATGGTGGGATGACTGTTCCTTCCAGAAACGCATTAAACATATCGAGTAGATACGGGGCCAGGACCGCCTTAAATTTTTTGTAGTATTGATTGGAGAATCCATCTGGGCCTGGCATTTTGTTGGGTTTTAATTGGGCAATTGCATCTATCAATTCTTCTATTATGATAAAGGTAATAAAGCCGACCGATTACTCGCCTCCAAATTGCGCGGTATGAGAGCTAAATCCCAAATAACAGCTATTTTGACAAAATCAGGTACGAAGATACATTGTGAGACGCAAATAGCGAACGAATTTTCGGACTATTATAACAAATTATAT